>JABBOT010000007.1:13786338-14090790 GCA_016165875.1 Acanthopleura granulata
GGTGTGAAACATCAATCACATAAACAAATAAATCAGATGTGAAATCAGAAGTAACTTGGTTTTATTAGGGTGATATCCAGCATTATCCATATGAACTATAAAGCTCATCCTACATTTCAAGCACTTCACTGGCATGCTATTCTGTGAAAAAGAAAAAATATTTGAAAAAAAGGAACATAAAAATTATTTAGATATAGTTGTGAGTGGCCTTCCCACTGACGTTTGCCTTCCTTCGCAATTGTGAAATCTGCAACATGTTCATGAAATTGTAAAAAAATGCATATGAAATTAAAATAAAACTTCACGTTTCCCCAAAGTAAGGCCTGGAGACGCTGCCTCTGCTGCACTCCCCGGCATGGTGTGTAGGACATCATAGTTCTCAGCGTGCGCTGTCACAGAGAAATTACATCACAGTTTTCAGGGCAAGCTAGCAAAGAATTAACAGTGACAAACCCACTGCTGACAAATTTCAGCTTATTAAAGTCAATATGAAAGTTCCTACATACATGGAAGTGGATGTGTGAGCAAAACTGCAAATATGTGCTTCACAATTTTTAAAACACCCTCTTGGATAAAGTAGTATGACTGTTGTCCATGTTATGTATTTCTGGACAAAGGCCTCTTGGGTCATACCACTTTGACCAGAGGGGTGTTTACGAAAATGTCAGACACCTATTGGTAAGCGTGATAAGAGGTTGAATTCAGCTATAAGATTATTGTCTCCTTTCTTGATCTTAATGTCAAAAGTTTATTATTTTTTACCTAACTGACTGAGTATGTGATGCAATAAAGCCAGCAGAGATAAATTTCCATGATTATTGTGGCTGCTTATCGGAAACTCACCACGAATTTGATTTAAAAAACATTCAAGTCACAACATTCAATGTACCAGTATCTACTTTGATGAATTACCATTTTTAGAGACCACATCCACGTGGCTTTGCAAAAAGAGTTTTCTCAGAAAATGAGGTCAGCTGATTGAACTTCAACACACTGAGCAACAGTGTACATTTATGTGCTTGAGGGTTTACGTGTACTTGTAACGGTACACCTATTTACGTGTACTTGTAACAAACAAAAAGACCAAAGCTCCTACCAGACAAGCCACAAACACTTTGTAGACGGGGTCAGCACACATGAAGGCCAGAATACTACAACAGGTGTTGAGCATTTGGTGGGTGGCGGATTGCCGCACAGGGGAGACCACCACACCTGACCTGCCCTCCCCCATCCCTCGCAGTAAGGTTGCCACCACCTCACGACTCAGATGCTTCAGCGCTGTCTCACGGATTGACCAGTTACGCGAAAACAGACAGGCTACCAATTCCTCTCCCAACACCTGAAACGTGAAGTTTTACTTTAATTTTATATGCATTTTTTTACAATTTCATGAACATGTTGCAGATTTTACAATTGCGAAGGAAGGCAAACGTCAGTGGGAAGGCCACTCACAACTATATCGAACTATATCTAAATAATTTTTATGTTCCTTTTTTTCAAATATTTTTTCTTTTTCACAGAATAGCATGCCAGTGAAGTGCTTGAAATGTAGGATGAGCTTTATAGTTCATATGGATAATGCTGGATATCACCCTAATAAAAACCAAGTTACTTCTGATTTCACATCTGATTTATTTGTTTATGTGATTGATGTTTCACACCGTACTCAAGAATTTTTCACTTATATGACAGCGGCCACCATTATGGTGGGAGGAGAGTTTTCACATTTGAAAGAGTTCTTCTGATGCCTACTACCTGTTTAATAATACCCGCTCCTGGATATTAATTTATCTTCTTACTTGTTGGTAAGTGCCATTTGAGTGCATAAAAGAGCTAATCCACCAGCAAATATTGTGCTTCTTTAATAAATAAAATCTGTGACATTATTGATGATCGAAGTGATCCAAAGAGCCAGCCATAGTATAAATCATTTCACAGTATTTAATTAAATATGCAAAGGTAGTTTTGGGAAAAGTTTCCAGTCATTCCTTTCACAGGTATTTATTTATTCTTGCACTATAATAGGGGCTTGTGGCAGTTACTGAAAATGACCTAAAACTTCGCCAATAAAGTGCAATTTAGAGGTAAGTAAGTGTCAAAAAATACTGTTTTTGGTGATGAAGCTTACACCTTCACAACAAACCCCAAAACAGGAATCATGGACAATATTTTAGGTCATGTAAGGTATTTACCAAAGATATACTTTTATGAAAACCACACCCAGAAGTAAAAGATCTGTAGACATCACAACAAATACATGCACTCAGACTGAGAGATTTTTAGAATTTATTTTCTGGTGCATGCACTTGTCAAACAGCAATATGTGGACCAGCTCCTTTCAGCCACTATCATGTGAATAATTCATCACTCTTTATACCCTGAGGCCACATCTACCTGTATCCAAGGCTCAGCAGTGCTTATGTACTCTTGAGGAATGGGATCAGCACGAGGCAGTCTCGCATCATCGTGAGGCTCAGGAGCGGGGGATGAGGCACGAGTGTTAGGAGGGGCTATAGGGGGCTCCCCAGTTTCAATTGCTTCAGTCCTGTTCACAACAGAGGGATAAATTTACAACTCATTTCATATAATGGTATATACAAATGGGATTATATCTAGGAAAGTACTGCTGCATCAGTAAAAACCATATCTCAATAAAAAAACTTTCAGTCAAACAAAACAGAGATGTTAAAAACAACTGAAGGCGCTTTGACACAGCGCAAAATCGGACATAACTTGACCAAAATCATGTCCCCCTAACATATGTAATGTGCTTTCTTGTGAGAAGGCTTAACTTTGAAATGACAACAGCATAGTATGCTGACATGTGCAAGTTGAGATGAATTCAGTCATGTCAGTCGATTATTCCAGAATGGCTTCTTTCCTCTTCCCTCCATAGAAACTGCTGAATACATGGGTTTTCATACAGCCAGATTTCCAACACACGTTAAAACAGTGCTGGCTTCAAACATAACCAAATATTGGACTCCATGTCATTTTGTTATAGCCCAATAGAGGCTATAACGTGTGCCAGGATCTGCTTATGCACAAACGTGTTAATAGCGTGCAGGCATGGCATTAAGGATATTGAGTGAGTGATAAAATGCTCTCCCAAAACAGTCAGGGCGAGCTGTGTCTCTCTCCCAATAAGATCTACCAAAATTAACTAACAGTGCATTTCTTCTCCGAGGGTAATTTGGGGGAGCAAGCAATAAACAAAAAAAACAAAACAAAAAAAAAAAAAGAAAAAAAAAAAGACAGACGAAGACACAAGCACAAATATATACACCTTATATAATGGTTTTTATGGTAAACTAGAGTCCAAGGGCTGTGAAATGGGTCTATTGCTCTTTTTCTAATTTTATTCTTCTTGTAACTAGCGACCAATTGTCTTCCAGTACAATTTGTTAATCTTTTGAACGCACAAAGTGTATGTCCATTATTGTGTCCGTAATGAGGGATCCAGCAGCAGTACTTTGTGCAATTTTATGTCGATCTCTTCTTCCCCAGCTCATGACATTAGTTTGAAGAGAATGCATTACACTGGAACATCATATTGTGATATGCTGTCTCCTATTTCTTCTTATTATTTATTTACTTTTTGACTGTTGCTTTATGCCTTACTCAAGAACTACTCACTTGTACGACGGCTGTCAGACTTATGAACAGTGAAGCCTGAAGAGCCCAGGGTACACTACAAACTGTTGTCAGTTTACTGATGAACTTCCACATGTGCCGAACAGACACTCTACTGGTGGGAGGCTCAGTGAACGCTAGACTGCACCTAATCTCCACGGTTCCACAGGCAGCGGCACCAAGGCCCCACAGGAAGTGGTCTCCTTGTAAGACTGAAGACGTTTTCCCTAACAAAATTTTAAAACTTACCATTTCTGTTTGTTCGGTTAGTATTAGCACCAACCAAGTTCAAAATATGTCCATTATTTGTACCACTGCTGTACATGGCACCAGGTCAAGGTAACACATCATAATACAATACATGTTTATTATAAATTTTTGTCAAGCTTCTATCAAGGAAAATTTTCCGACCGATGCTAGCTAGAGGCTTTGGACCCTTCGAAAATACCACCACTGCTTGTAACTCGTGAGGAGCATCAGCTAAATGTGTTTTGTCAACCGAAAACGGTCACCACTTTAATGTGGTTTGAGGATTGTCAGCTAAATTCAGGCCTTGCACAGAATCACTCAACTGCTAACACCAATGTTATGGAAATTTATTGTTATGCACACAACCCCATAGAAAACAACTGATCAACAAATGAGTACAGTCATACGAAATGCAAATATACACAAATTGCTCTCAAATGAAGTGAAATAAAATTGTTCAATAAGTTACAGATTCATCATTCAACATCACAGCTAACAGTTATTTCGTATGTTAAAATTGCTAATTCGAATCAGACACTTGATTTGTGAGGATGGGGAAGAGGTACTTTCAAGAAACATTTACTTGTATACTAAACCGAAAATTCAGCAACCTGCGGATGAACGTGGGTTTCCCCGGGACTCTGTCCACTTTCCTCCCACTATAATGCTGGCCGCTGTCATATAAGTCAAATATTCTTGAGTACAGCATAAAACATCAACCAAATAAATGAATACATAAAACAAAAATCACATATTTCTCTAACATTCAACATTTAAAATCATATGAAGCTGGGCAACACATTTCTTTCAAAACAGAATTAAGATTTTCTACAAAGCTGCAAATGTTTCAGGATATTTGTTTAATAATATGCTCGTTAATATTCTACAATAGCTAACACAGGCAATGTTTAAGTCACACAGGAATTGACCCTCACGGTTGGAAAGTCAAGAAGATTAAATAATACAAATGCCCGCAAGCACTCATATGCACAGAACCACTGTTTAAGGTACCCTGAAACAGAAGGCAAACAGATAGAAAGGCTAAAAAATGCATGTGAGTTTTGCTAGGAAACCACGAAAGCATAACCTATGTACTTTTTTGTAATGCCGGTATTTATAAAACTAAGTTAAAAATGTTCTTATCCTATTATCCCATTAATTCAGCTTATGAAATGAAAGTTTACATATATGCATCAGGGTGTTCATTAGCAGCCAGAAGGCGGCGATTTTCAGCGGTTGTATGTGGCAGAACTGCCGCCTACTAAAGTCGATTAGAAAAATAAAAAGTAATATGGCCTTGTTGTTGTTTTGCTCTAGTGAAAGAGAACACTTGTCCCTTTGTGCACACTTTTGCCTCTGTGCTCTATCCTGTGTTTATCATTTACAAGAAAATACTATATTTCACGTGACAAATTTAATTATTTAATCTTCTTGACTTTCCAACCGTGAGGGTCAATTCCTGTGTGACTTAAACATTGCCTGGCACTTTGCACAGGTTGTAAATGTGACAGGCAAGATACCTGTCCGTTATTCTTGGGGTCAAGGTCAAATGCCAATCTAACTTTAAGAGGCAAATCTACTCCTGCTCCTTTGATCTCTAATGTATTGTGTCATCATTTTACTACGACATTTTCCTTGTTTCAATATATATCAGGAACCAGGCAGACAAATTGCAGATTTACAAAGTGATAAGATGGCAAACAAACACACAGCAAAAGCTGAAATGTCATACTGTAAATGCCTTTTTATTTGCGCGGTTCTAACTTTCGCGGATTTCGCGGTATTTACTTTTAAGCGAAAACAAAAACCAGCGAATACAAAACCCATACGTTTCTTAAATACACGTATATCATATTATGTACTAGTATTAGTCTGCACTACAGCATGTACAGTCTACTTGAGCTGCATAAAATAAAGGACAAAGTAGGCATTTTGGTAAAATTATTTATTTATTTTAAACAGGTGTTGTAATCATACCCTACACAGCACTAAAAATTTAATGGCACAATTAAGTTCACAAACGTTGAGAAATATTTACAACATACTTGTACGGACTCCGACTTAATAAATCCAGCTTGGATTAAATCCTGTGTCTTGCTGATTATCTCATGGCACTTGATAATCCAGCGGGCATGAATAGGCTTCAACACAGCGGTGTATCGACATCGCTATAATCAAGCTGGGTCATGATTTCATTAACATACAACGCCTGGAAACATATTACCAAAAACTTCTGGGTAGGTCTCAGTTTTAGCGCCTTCCGCTGTTTCTTACAGTAAAGGATTATGACTTCGTTCACATACCGCAGCGAGGACTCGTCTGTACTTCAGTGGGATTCCTTAATTTTACCAAAGTCTTCTGGCAATTTCTTCACATCTTTTGTCCCCTTTCGTTTGACATATCCCATTCGTTTAAGTAAGGATCGGGCCCAGGTCTCTGTACTAGTAAGTGTGCCACCAAACTGTGTAAGTTTAGTTTTGTCCTGTTTTAGAAGGATGCCTTCAGCTGCCGCCATAACAATTCGACGATTTATCACTCCGCCACTCAAACGGACTTTTTTTTACCCAGTCCTTCACCATATCGTCAAGTTTCTGTCCAATTAACAAGGGATGATCAGTTGTAGCCTTAGGGAGGGATCGGATAACGCTGCCGGGCTTTTTTCCCCATCTTTTTGAAGTATGAAGACTTCATACTTCGCACGGTGCTTTCATTAATAGGGCGACCTAGCTGAGAGGAGAATTTACGGGCAGCACGTGCTATGCCGATTTCCACAGCAGTTCGGGCAATCTTCGCTCTCATGTCGTCATCATAGCTGTTGTACCCTCCACGCTTTCGTTTTCTGGGATTTTCTGCTATTTCCGAATCTACAGCATCGTTGGCAGCCTAAATAATGTCGTCTTCTTCTATGGACTGGCTGCTCTGTGGATTTGGTAGACCGGGAGTCTTGGCAGGGTTCGTTGTGCTTATCCATTTCCACAAAGACATTTTTGAAGCAATCGTGATGGACTTTATTGAGTGAGAGAAGAATGATTTCAGTGGCAGTGGCAACTGGTTTATATTACCAGTAAATTTACTCAAATCTGTCACAGGTAACAAGTTTACAGACCGGTTTTGGGCATGTGAATTAAACAATAGTGTTTATTTATTTTTGTCACATTTACCGTTAATCCTTAAGTTTATCTTAAGGAGATTGACTTCCTGACCCCAGGGATCCTTAATCTTTAGGCTCACCAGCGAGACTAAGTGTTCAAAAGATCAAAAACTTAAGACGATTATTTTTTTTCTCTAAACCATGCCATTGAACTGTATAAATCTTTCGTTATATCTCGCATGAACAAACAAGTTAAAATTAAACGTATTTGACGATTCCTGTGTTGAAATGCTTTTGTTAAAATCCGCGAAAGTTTATTCCCGCGAATATGTCTTCTTGGCGAATCCGCGCAAGTTTATGCCCGCGAATATAAAGGCATTTACAGTATTTTTCCCGTATCCTGTTGGCAGAACATTAACTGTGTCCGACCTTGATATGCATTAAATAATACTTTTGTCTTAGAGAATCTTTGGCGTACAAGAAGACATCTTCCTTCGCAGAAGGCTCCGTGGCAGCAGCCATCTTGAATGCTAATGACCTCACGTCAGAAAATATTTGTCAAATTGAAAAAAATTCAGTAAGTTCAAAATTAATACTGCTTGTGTGATTTGGCCATTTTTACCCATTCTCAATGAAAATATTTAACGCAGACATGAAAATAAGAGCTCACTTTTTGGGGAACATGGCCACTCAATACACACAATTCTAGATCTGGCCATTTTCGACGTATACGCGCAGACAGGCTAAGTGGGTCACGATTGGGTCAAATGCGTCACACGGGTGAGGACCTCATCGAAAGCAGTTCCATCAACTTTGAGTTTGGAGATCTGCAGACATTTTTTGGAGTACGGGTGATGGACTCAGGATTGCAATGAATTTCAGAATTGTAGAAGAACATCCAGAGTCCATCTAGATGGACTAACATCCCCTCTATTCCGGGTTTTACTCCAGTCCACTCCGTTATTCGTGGGTACTAGCCCAAGGTGTCAGGTCAAACAGCATACCCATCGTCTGATATGTAACTTCCACATTATTCTTTATTTCCACCATTTTAATGATTACCCAAGGGATTGATTACTGCAAGGTAGGCCAAAATACAATTACAAACTGTTGAATACATCCATATAAACTATCTTACATAATGTAAATCTTTTTGCTACATATACGCTGCCACAAGCAGTCAAGGTACCGACAGGTATGTGACATTTACCGTTATTGTCCTCAAAATAGTGCAAGCTCATCTGATGACCTTTCGGGACATAAAACTAACAGGATAATAAATCTAAAGCACTACTCCAGACACGACTGATAGTTTTATTCAATGCGTAATCACTGCATATAAATCCCAACAAAACAATAAAGAAAACACTACGAAAGGAAGCTAATATTTGACCATAACACATGGTCTACTTCGTTAAATGCACTGACATTGGGTATTTCAGTGAAAATACTTCCGGAAATTTCTCCACATTTTTTCATACCTCTATAATGGGCCTCTGGCGATTCTCACCAACAGACTCATACAAAGGGCAATTTGGCTTCTCTGGCTGTACATGTGCTTGTTGTGGTTGCTGTTGTTGTTGTTTCACTCGCGGCCGTTCATGGCACTTTCACTGATTGAACTTTCACACCACTCAGCCCTGACGAGACTACTCTATAATGTGAATTCAAGTTTGCCACACTTACGTGTTGTTGTTGTCGTTCGAGGTACCCTTCCACTCAGCTCGACACAGAGGACAGTTGAGGGCCTCCCCCTGCCTGCGGCACTCCTCAAACCCTGGCAAATACACATCAAATACATGTACTAGATTGTGACACACCTCATAACACATCAGCAGTAGTAGTTATAGAAATACCTTGTGCCTGATTGATTTAAACTGGTAACATGGCAGCGCTTACGATTTTTGAATGCTTGAATTTGATCATTTTGAACTGCGATATTCTCAAAGGTCTTCTTTTTAAACTCTATGTGGGATACCCCATCAATGTAAATATATATTTGACCTAATATCACCCTTTCTTTCAAGTAGCCTGCAAATTAAAACTGTTTAAAGTAAAATTAAAATGTTCTCACATTTTAACTAGTATGCACAGAATGTGTATTATGCATCCACTCAGCTTCCTCTGACTTTAACACACGTTTCTGGGTAGCCTGAAGCCAACTCTCTCACGTGACACTGTGAGTAATGGTAATGCAGTCACGCTTCAGCTACTGTGACATGACGTTACTGACTTACAGATGGTAATACAGTGATGATGGAGCCTGTTCTGACAGCCATTTTCACACTTGAGCAGGCTTTCACCTTCCAGCATCTCCAGCAGACAGATTGGACAGGTGTCTTCCTCATCCTTGCTGCTCCTAAAACAACGACACTTATCAATAAGAATGTGTTTAGCGGTTTAACCCTGAACGAGATAACACCGATAATACATGTTACATCTGCTCATCACTGAAACTCTTACCACACTCTGAACCCTTACAATACATACGCGTATCACAACCAGACAAGGCCATCCTTAAAAAGAAAAAAAGGCCTGTTGGGTGTAACCCGACGCTATGAGAAAAAATAGGACCCATGTGTAGAAAAGTTTTTTTTACAACTTTTTTTTTGTTCTGGCTTTTGAAAAAAATAGGGACTTTAAGGAAATTAATATCAAGAGAAAAATATAAAAAAAATTTTTTAAGTAAGCCATTTTTTGAGGGGTTGATCAGGATACACCCAACAAAAATATTCTTAAGGTGGCTCCATGACATTTTTATCTGCTATCTGTGTATTTCCAGAAAAACTGAAATTTGTTGATTCACAGCAAAGCAATATCATGCTATCAGAAGAATTAGGATAGGAATTAAGTCTTATATGACAGTCATGTGATTAACAATGGCTTTTGAGAAGCACTCAGAGCTTCAACTGTTAGCAGAGGGTTTATTAGACATGTACATATACACCGTACCTGCAGGTTTCCACTATTATCTGATTCGTGTTTTACCCTGTACTCAAGAATACTTCGCTTATCTGATTGTGGCCAGCATTATGATGGGAGGAAACCAGGTAGAGTCCAGGGAAAACCCACAACCATCTGCGGACTGCTGGCAGACCTTCACACGTATGAGAGGAGAGGACAAAAGGTGAAAAATAAGAAAAAGTGCTTAGCAACCAGTGGACCCCTACACTGAAATTGTTTAAGAGCCAAGTCACAAAGGTAGGGGCCAGATTTCATTGTCCTCCCTTTTCAAATAACATTTTCAATATATCTGATCACTGCAATCGCAAACGTGCTGACTCACAAACTCTGCGTAACAGATAGTATGCATGGCAATAATTTGCATTTCTTAACTTTTTAAATCAATAAAAACAGTATGAATTATAATTTTTTAATCTTTACTCCACTGTTTTTCTTTCTGACTCCAGAAAAAAGCTATGTATATACATTAACAGCCAGAGAATATTTAGCATTTCTGGTATTACTGAACTCAGTGTTCATTTAACACAAGTGGTACAGACAGAAAGTGGTACAGACAGAAAGTGGTACGGACAGAAAATGGTACGGATATATTTCTGCGAGGACACTCCTCCCATCCCCCTAACAACTTCACCACTGAACCATTCCCTCCCCCCATATATACATATATATACACACACACATTTATGAAAACAAAATCAACACCTTGTTATTACTTTAATATATGTATCATATTTTTACTTGAAACTATTATTTAAATAATTCAAATTAATCTAATGGGGTGTTTCAACCCCATGTCTCTCCCCAATGTGATTGCTGTGAGTTAAAAGTCCAGCTCCTGCAGGCTTCTTCTCCGGCCGCAAGCGGGAATGTCTGCCAGCAACCTGCAGATGGTCATGGGTTTCCTCCCACCATAATGCTGGCTGTCGTCATATAAGTGAAATATTTGTGAGTATGGCATAAAACACCAATCAAATAAATCAATAAATTAATGTTAATATGAACTGTAATTCCAGCTATTTAATTTCTGTCATAACATGTTGTGGTTGCAACAAATATTACATTGGAAAAAAGGGGCAGTTCCTGCAGGAACAGGTATAGGGTACACTTGTATTAATTTAACACACCTACAATTCTGGCCATTAACCAAAAATCTTCCCTATCTTCACACTGTCAGTGAAAAACAAAATGTTAAGAGAGGTCAACGGAAAGCATTTCATTACGAAATTTTTGACTAAATTCCACCTGGGGAACAGCAGGGAATAATCCTTCCAGTTCATTATAATAAACGATTCTATTAAATTTTGACTTTCTAATCGCTTATTGGTATTTATCTCATGTTTAAGCATATCGCCTTGTATATACATAGGTAGAAAGAATTATCTGTAACCATGATGAAAAATTTTTATATCTCGCTCACCTTTTATATGTATATAAATATATACAGATATTCATGTCAGTTATGAGTGACGTAGTGCTATTGCAATACAAAAAGTATAGTACCATTCAGTGGTGTATATACATGGGAAAAATTGTGGGGGGGGGGGGAGGGAAAATTGACAGGGAGGGGGAATTGACAAGGGGAGAAATTGTTGGGGTGGGATATGTCCTACATCCGTACAGAAATCACACTGGCACTTATGTGTGTGTTTATTGTACATTATTCCGTGAATAATGCTGTCATTCAGAACAAGGTCAAACAAGTCATTAAGCAAAAAACAAAACAAAAACAAAACATTATTGGTAGATGATGCATTAGGAAGAGGAAAAATGTACAAATCATTGGATTACTACTTTATGAGAAATGAAAGTTTTGTGAAGCCAATCTTGATTGTAAACCATAGCAACATACTGGATGTCATGAAAGGCGATCGCCAACCTGCTGAGTTTTGTACTCTTTGAATGCGAGGTGTTACGACTTTACGCACCAACAAGGCGACCGAGAGAATACCAGCCACTTGTCAAAAAGGCTTGCACGGTTACTATTAGCTAGTGACGACCACTTATTTTTTCCTCCAGTAAACAACTCAGAACATACATGGAGCAGCCTACTTTGACCAAAACTTGCATTTTACTACAATGAATTCCTCATCACGTAGCTGACTTCTTTTCCCCTGACTCCCCTTCCCTGCAGTACTTAGTGTGGAGTGAGCGGTGACATTTACCCATTATCGCCTTCTGTAGGAGTTGTAGGCTCATCAGAATTACTGTCATGCGTCTCGAGCAGCAGTTTTTTGGTTTTCTTTCGCTGGTGCCGCGCAGCTAGCCTGAGAGAACGTTTGCTGTGGTACATACCAAACAAGGCTTCCACCTGAAACAGACATGCATGGCAGTCCTGTGGGTGTGTTTCGAATGAACGAACGATTATGGCTTAATGCAGCGTTGGGTGAATCTCAGCCATATCGTGGTAACGTGTGTTTCGATTCAGAGGTTGTGTTAACATAGTATCTTACCTACATCTAGGCTTAGGTTATCAATATATCACAACCATACTTGTTTCAGGATCAACTCATGCTTGCTTAAGGTTATGATTTACTTTCCAACATATTTCAGACATATAGTGGCAGTGTTTTCAGCATTACTGTAGTCTGGCAGAGGCAAAGCTGCCACCTTGAAAGTTTCATTGTACTGCCTCACTGAAATGCTATACAACTGACACCAGATATGATGCCCCATTCTAACTGTCAGTCTCAAGACAAAAAGAAATGAAGATTATTAGTTTTAAAAAAGCCTTGGCCTAACTGGACTCAAGACTTTACTCTAGTACCATCACCCTGCACTGTGCCATCAAGGGAAAAGAAAGCATACAGATTTAAATATGTGTAACACATAAACTTTACAATAAGACTTAAAAATTCATGCCGTCCTCACCTCAAAGTTTTTCAAAGTTTTTGCCCAAAGGCAGCTGTCGTTTTCGCTGACTTGGAAAACTCTGAGCATGACGAACAACAAGTGAGCGCAGTGTGGGCCTTTTCCACATGAGCACGACTGCAACAGAAACATATCCAAAATTCAAAACATAATTTCACTGTTACTATGCTAGATAGCAGGATGAAAGAAAGCAAATGAAATTGAACCATTCCAAACAGGGAAACTGTTGGACTGTTAATTTTCACTGGGTGTACTGTTTGAAATTACTATCATTTTGTGAAAATAAATATGTGAAAATACACAAGAATACTGCAGCAGAAATGTCCATGTCCTGAAATTCCATGTCCTGTTAACTCAAGAGTGGAATTCTTGTCAAATACTGAACCACATAAATCTGAACTTTGGAATATGCCCTCAGAACAAGAAGTACCTGTCTATGTGGGCTAGTGAAACAGAAAAGTACTGCCATTTGGGCTCTTTCTTTTTAGCATAGGAGGGATAGGAAAAAAAAATTAAATCTGGACCCTGTTTCTAAAAAATGGTCCGGAAATAGCAAATAAATACACAGCTCCCTTGATTACCTGTGGACCAATGATAACCTTGTATTTGTGCTCTGGTGAATCTCCACCAATCATGAAGGAGTTTGGTCCCATCTGCTGGAGCAAGTAAAGTCGGGCGCGCAGCACTCTGGCGATGCGTTTGTTGGACAACTCGCTCTGGGTGCTTGGATCGTGCAGAGTGTTTGGGGAGGGTGTGCGTCGACCAGAATAAATCCCAGCAGAAACACCCGGCTGTCGAAACTGGAACTAAACAAAGCAAGTTGCCATTATGAATCTACCACATGGGCTAAATCTATTTCTTCTATTGGTGCTTTATACAATAATAGGGCTGGAGGTCTAAAATAGACCAGTTAAAAATTAAAATCACTTCAACGACACAATCTGGCAGAACCATGTTTTACACCTGCAAATTTTCTTGAAATAATGTTTAATATATCAAAACTTCATTTCACATCTCATTTCATATGATTTATTTATTTATTTATTGATGTTTAATGTCATGATGAGGTCAAGAATATTTCACTTGTACAACAACGGCCAGCATTATGGTGAGAGAAAACTAGGCCAAGCCAGGGGAAGCCTGTGATCCTCCGCAGCGTGCTGGCTGACCTTCTCGCATTTTACCTGAGGTGAAAGTACTGACCGTAATGGTGAGAAGCTCCTGAGTCAATGTGCATTTGACATAACAAACCAAAACTTGGTACAGTCAGCACCTGCATCTATATGTGTTGTACTAAACCTTTACCTTACCTTTACTCTAAAACAATAGGCAGAACAAACATGCACATGCACAGAAAGTTGAACAAACACCTAACCAAAAGAATCAATGTTCAATACCACAGATTTGTCAGCATACCGGTACAAGAATCACAGAACTGAACATACTGAATTGTGGGGGGAGAGCCTCCGCCTTGAGCCACTGTACGAGACTACATTGTTGACCACGTTTCTTGTGAAGGCAGACTCCGCATGTGGTGATAAGTGACGTCGCTTGGACAGGCGGACTGGAATGTTGCTTGATGCGGCCTGGAATATGCGTACAGTTCATTACATAAATGAATAAATGACTATAGCTTAATGTCCCTTTGACAATATATTGTGACCAAATAAATCAGTAATTTGGTTAGCTCTGACATGTAAATCACAACCTTTCATATCTCAAAAACACCTTCTTTTGAAATGCAAAGTTTATTGGGTGTTAAATACAGCATAAAACATAACAAAAACACATCCAGACTACTGACGAAACATTATGTAATGGCTACCCAAGACAAATTCACCATAAATGGCTAGTCTTGGACGTAATGTTATGAGGTATGGAGTGTAGGTTTTTCTCTTTCTATTTTCAGAAATGACGCAGCCTGGTTGTAACAAAAACTCTGAAAAGGTTGCTGTCAATATACAGTACCTGTAAATCACATTTCACCCATGACTAAATTATAATTAAGATGATATCCAAGCCTACTGAAAAATTTACACGTCAATACCAGATACCCTAATTCTTCTTACTTGTGGGACAAATAATTGTAGTCATTAAAAAGTAATAATTCCCTTTTTCTCCCAATCCATTCAGAAAAATAAAGAAGTAGGTATGTTGTTCATTTAATGGAATAACCATCTGAACCATTTGAAACAGTTACTTGTATAATGACGACATGAGGCAGACCAAATGTCCCAGAAAGCAGAAGAATTAGGGTAAGTTAGGACCAAAGGTACATGGAAAAATATAACATTATATAACGTTTTTTATAGGGTGAAAAGCTTTAGTCCTTCATCATAAATTTTACTTATATCACGGCTGTTAGGTTTATACATGAAAGACAAAGGGCAGATGCCTTGGAAGACCACCATCCTCTTTCTGGTACCTGATAACTTGGGGCGTATTAGAGCCAAACTTGTACGGCCTGAACTAACGCTGAAAACACCTTGATGACATACCTGTGAATTACTAGTAGGTCCAATCCCTGAGTTTGGAGCATGTTTAACCACCTGAAGAAGAAAACAGTGTTGAGCACACCACTAGTGATCTATACTATATACAACTGATCTGTGGTTGTTTTCTCACAGCGTAGATGTGTTAGGAAATTGAAGGACAAAGCTTATTAAACGCTGTCCAACAGTTACGCAACAACTGCACACTGGGGTATGTCTTACTAAACTTTTCCTAACATCTTATTTGAACACTCTCTGCAATTTATCAGCTTTCAGGAAGAAAGCACACAAAAACCCACGCTTTACTATTCAGAAGCAACTTTACGCCAATACACATTCCTGCCACAAGCATTCACTTTACCATAGGTCCATTCTGTCTGCGTGAATTCCAGTCCTTCTTCCATCCTGGCATGGATTTCAGTCTCTCTCGGATTTTGTTGTCATCAATTCGGTCATCTCTGTTTAGTTTTCGTCCGTCCTTCCATGGTCTGGAAAAGAGTGAAAATAAACTGTTAACTATTCAGGTACATCAACGCATCTGTCCCAGTCAGTCCAAGTCCCTGGTTCACAAAGCTTTCCTAGCTGTGTCGATTTTGATATTCAGACCCATTATCACAGCAAAGAACACATCTGTCGCAAACAGAAAACAAACCAATAAAAAAAAAAAAGAACGTAACCATCAGACTGCCACAGAGGAAGTCAGCGGACCATATTTAGCTGCCAAATTTAAAAAGTTGGACAATCTGATTCACACGCATAAAATCACTTAAAAATGCTAATTGTGCAGCAATGAATGATACTATTTCATCCCAAGCCGTTTCTTCCTCACCACAGACACCAGTGCTTATGCTTGAGTTCAGATGTTTATGTGGGCAAATTATTATTATTTATCCCAGTTTTCTCCCACCATAAAATGCTGGCTGCCGTCGTACAAGTGAAATATTCTTGAGCACGGTGTAAAACACCAATCAAATAAGTAAAATAAATAAATATTATTATTTATTATGAAATGGTAGTTAGGTGACTCGACTTCTTCGGTTCCTGATACGGAAATAAGGTCGCGACTGGTCAAGCGCAACTTTGGAAGGTCAGCCGTTTCACCGTACATGATCAGAAGGAATGTGACAGCCAGCATGGATATCACCTGACTTACTTTCTGTAAACTTCCACATGTAAGAGGCAACATCAGTTCAAAAGAGTAGGAAATGGAATTAAATATACAATACAGATATGCCAACGTGTCTAAACTTCTTCAAGTGAAGCAACCGATAAAGGCTCTTTCATGCAATATTTGACGGTGTGCAGAAGGGGGCCATGTCCACAGCCATTTTAGTTCCAGAAATCGTTTAAGCCCCCAAACTGTTACGCGCTCAAACTATTCATGCTGTTTTAAGGATACAAGAGCCCCATTGGTTTGAAATTTGGCTAATTTTTTGTTTATTTCACATTCTTATTCTCCGTTCTCCTATCTTTCCTCTCACCTAAAGATGAAAAGCAAATTCAAATAGTAAATACCTAAAATTTGACAAGAAGTATGACATGATGTGAGCAAAGGCAATTGTGTTTTCTTAGTTCCCTCTGAATAGGAGGCTTAGCTCACTAAAGGGGGTTACCTGCTGTGAATAGACATGCCTGGAGTAAATGTGTATTGCCTCCTGCTGTAAACTGTGCATGGCTGCTTATGCAGATTACCCTAGCAGACTTATTAACTAAAACAACAGCCCTAATTACCCCACCGGGGTGCCGTTGGGGGAGGGGTTTATAAACACATTCTAACAGGTTTTGTTCAGAAATGTCAAGATAAAATACCAATTTACCCTATAATGGAACATAATAAGATTTAAAATTTAAATTACAGCCAAAGGGCTGTGAAACGGGTCTATTGCTCATCTTCCAATTTTTTTTTCTTGTAAGTAGTGACCAGTTGTCTTCCAGCACAATTCATTAGTCTTCTCCACGCACTAAGTGCTTATCCATTATTGTGCCCATAATAGGGTGCCCATAATAGGGGACCCAGCAGCAGGGTTTCGCACCATTTTGTGTTGATCTTTTCTTCCCAAGCTCATCACAGTTTACAGAGAATGCACTGCACTAGAACATCATACTGTGATATACTCTTAGTGTAAGACTGAAGACATTTTCTGTAACAAAATTTTGCAACTTAGTCTTTACCATTTCCATTTGTTCAGTTAGTGTGAGCACCAACAAAGTTCAAAATATCTTCATTATGTGTACCACTGCTGTACCTAGCAATAGGTCAAGGTAACACATCATAATACAATACATGTTTATTATAAATTTTTTCCAAGCTTGTATCAGGGAAAATTTTCTGACTGATGCTAGCTAAAGGTTTTGGACCCTTCGAAAATACCACCGCTGCGTGTAACTGGTGATGGGAATCAGTTAAATGTATTTTGTCAACTGAAAACGGTCACCACTTGATTGTGGTTTGAGGATTGTCAGCTGATTGGAGACCTTGCGCAGAATCACTCAACTGCTAATACCAATATTATGGAATTTTATTGTTACACACAAAGCCCCAAAGAAAAGCACTGATCAACGAATGTAGTACAGTCATTTGAAATACATGTGTACAGAAATTGCTCTCAATTGAAATGAAATAAAATTATTCAAAAAGCTTACAGATTTATCACTCAAAATGAGAGCTAACAGTTATTTCGTATGATAAAATTGCTAATTCGAATCAGACACTTGATTTGTGAGGATGGGGAAGAGGTATTTTCAAGAAACATTTACTTGTATACTAAACCAAAAATTCAGCAACCTGCGGATGAACGTGGGTTTCCCCGGGGCTCTGTCCGGTTTCCTCCCACTATAATGCTGGCCACTGTCATGTAAGTCAAATATTCTTGAGTACAGCATAAAACACCAATCAAATAAATAAATACATGAACCAAAAATCTAAGGGTTAAGGATAAATGTATCACACAAGCGTGAGCCTCATCTCGGGGTTGCGATGAATGTGAGAAGTTTAAAATAACATCCTGAGTCCATCTAGATAGACTCACATCACCTCCTTTCAGGTTTTTTACTCTCGTCCATCAGTTATTCCTGTGCAGTAACCCAGGGGGTCAGGTCAAATGACATACTGGCCATCTGATAATTAACTACCACATTATTCTTTAATTGCACCATTTAATGACTACCCAAGCACAAGATAGGCCAAATTACAATTAGAAACTGTTCAATACATCCATGTAGATTATTTTACATGAAGTAAATGTACATATACGCTACCACAGGCAGTCAAGGTACTGACTGGTATGTGACATTGACTGTTACCAGCTTCAAAACAGCACAACCACATCCAATAATATTTCTGTACATAAAACTAAATGGATAATAAATGAAAGTACTACTCCAGACATAATTAAAAGATTCAATGCATAATCATTGCATATAAATCCCAACAAAACAATGAAGAAAACATCAGGGAAGGAAGCTAATATTTGACCAAAACACACGGTCTATTTCGTTAAACACACTGACACTGAGTACTTTGGTGAAACTACTTCCGGAAATTTCTCCACATTTTTTCATGCCTCTATAATGGGTCTCTGGTGATTCTCACCAATAGGCCCATAAAAAACAGGGGTTGAAATATCCTACAAGGACCCAGGGGCCAGTGGCTCCTAAAAATCAAAATATTAGGAGCCATATACCAAAAGGAGGAGCCATAAATTAAGAACCTTTCAGAGGTTCATGAAAAATTTATTTAAAAAAAAAAAAAAAGGAACTTTTTACACATCTCTTTTGCATGATACACACCTGCCAGTTCAAGTTAAAATTCTGCATGGAGCTTGATAAATGAAAGGATTTAATAACTCAGTTTAACCAGAAAGTCAACTGGCAACTGTGGAAGAAACAACTGATACTATTGTGACACTCCTAAATTTAAAAAAACAAAGTGAATCAGTTCTTCAACTTGTAACTGCCAATTAAAAATCCTTCTGTCTTATTTAGCACTACACATCCACAATAAAACAGAACACAGCTCAATCAGTCTGGAGTCAAGTTTGTTTTGATCTATTTCTCAACTAAAAACCAAGTCGGAAGAATGTCCATGCAGGAGGGAGAGCTAAATTTTCGGGCTCATATTTTTCAGCAAGTCTTCAATTTAGCCCCAGTTTACCATCTTTCCCCCATGCCAATACAGCGTGTTTGGGGTCAAATGTGGAAATGCTGTCCCAAGACATGTGAATGTGTGTAAGATCACACAACACAGGGCTAGTCAGCCAAGACCTGTAGTCTGTCTTCACACGGTTCATCTATGCAGAGCCTCTCTCTGTCTCAGCTGATGATATTATGATGACCAAATAAATTCTGACCAAGGCCAGAATGTTGCTGTATTCTTTAGACAGATCCTTACCTCTTAAGAACCTTTTCTTGCCAATTTGGAAAACTTCATGTCAAAGTTCAGGGAGTCCACAATTACATGAAGAAGTCCAGGTGCATCAGTTATCTCCACATGTTTAAAACTAAGAACTTCACAGATGGTTCAAAGTCCTTGTCCAGAACTAGGACGTACAGTACCTCCTCTTAAATAGCCTCGATGTCAGTGGAGCCGTCGGTTATCAGTGAAAAAAACTCTACTCTACCCTACAAGAATTGATGCAACCTCTTTTCTGTACACATACATGTCAAATATGTAATGCATAAACTTCTTACACTGGTTAATGCTACAATAATGTCGTATTAAGGTATATGTACTCTTAACATTTGCAGCCTAAAGCTCACGCAGCTGCAGATAATCGCTAAATGGCTTCCCTGTTTAACTACACAAAATGCTGTTCTAAATTGTTTTTCACTCATTTCTAATTCTGCTGCATTCATGACTTGCAGACCAAGTAAAATGGGAGTAGAAGATTCAGTCGCTAATCTTTGTGTCTTGTGTGCAGCAACTGCAGATCTGTGTGTGTCACTTGATTGATGTTTCATTATCGTGTCCAGTTTAAATAAACTCTTCATATTTTTGGCACAGTGAACAGAACATTGTGTTTTCCGTAGCGTTGAAAATGAACCATGGCCTGTCATTTTTCCATGTCTGGTTAAAACAAGGCTTGGGTGTTAATTTTGTCCTCACTGCATGGTCTGCATTGTCCACTGTTTCATCCCGACATGTTTGTACCGGGGGTGGGTGGGTGTTGTTGTTGTTGCTGCAACTTTCATAGCCATGCACCAACACAGGAAACGGCGAATCAATGATCTTGGGTTTTGGTCTATCACCATCATTACCAATACGTTGCAGCTCATTTTCGGAATCATTTCCCCCTCCACCATCTGCTTTTGCAAAAAAGCTTAGTTTCAGTAGTTAGCTTTGCTGCCATTGCAGGATGCTGAATTTACAGCAGTTGCTGTTCGCTAGGGCAACGACCTGAATGCGCATGCCCAGCGAACCATTTAACTAGGCCATCATTCAACGAGGTCACACGCCAACACTCGGAACATTGCTCAGAGGGTTATGAAAGGTTTTTTATTCACTGCCTACAAAAACGAAAACCCGTACTAGGAAAATGACTGCAATTTATACATGTATCTGTGAGCAAACTGAAAGCACAATCTAGAAATGCCTATGGCAACAGTCCATGAACAGCTCGCCAAATGGCAAGTAGCGTGTAGAAATTTAGGGGCCAGAATAAAACTTCACTCACAAATGGCGAGTTGGTGCCCGAGTATTTCAAACCCTGAGAAAGTAGGTGCACATGTCCACATTATAACTAGAGGCAGGACACTATGTGATTAAAATTAATTGGCAAACTATTTAATGACGAATTTTGTCACACATAATGCTCCTCCAGACATTTTGGTCTTTTTCTCTCTTTCTATTTTTGAGACAGTTGTGAGGTGAATTGAATTTATTTCCTGCTTACTTTTCAACATAATGCTATGAAACTTGGCAAACGTGTAACTAAATACCAAAGCTAAAAAAACATCCCACAGACTTTTGATATCTTTTCTTGTTTTGAAGATACTAATAAAAGAACATCACAGTTTGAATTTTTTAAAATTTTCTAAAATTTGAACTCCACATGATCACTTAAAACAATCTAAGATGAATACTAAAGATCTGTGGGCCCTTTTTAAGTTTAAATAGTAAATTATCCACTTGAGCTAGAAAAACTTGAACATTTTGAAAATTGGCTAAAAATAGCAATTTGAAAAACAGTTCTGATTTTTTTCGAACTTTCTCTTTATTTTGAATAATATTAAAGATAGGTATATTTAAATTTTTTTTTTTTTAGAAATCAGCAGTTGTTTAGCTTTCAGAATATATGTACACATGGCCATATTTCATCAATATTTTGGGCTACACAAGGCAAAATGTGAAATTTTGCCCACAAGGGGTTCTAAAACTAATGAGTAAATTGAACACAAATATGATGGTATGCCAATAAAAAGCTTAGCTACCATACAAATATCTGTCATTCACATACCTGAAGGCTCTCAAAAAGCAACGCTGCGAGTTGCATTTCATAAAATTTATTAATGCACAGTCATGCTGTATTTATGAAGTCTGGGATCAGAACCTACAATTTTTTTCTAGATATGGCACTGGCAGTGACATTCAGTTGATGGGTGACATACATGTTGACTTCCGCTGCTTTCGGAACACAAATCTGATTTTGGCTATAGATCACCAGATGGGCGTATGTTAATGGAATTTAAGTGGAGTGGCAATGATTCACTTACATTCAGGCCATGGTTTGGTGAGATTTATATTTATTTATTTGATTTGTGTTTTACGCCACGCCTAAGACTATTTCATTTTTACAATGGCGGCAAGCATCATGGTGGGACAACACCATTTATTTATTTGATGTGTGTTTCACGACACTCAAGAATGTTTCACTTATACGATGGCAGCATTATCGCGGGAGGAGATCCGCAGGTTGCTGGAAGACCTTCTCACGTAGTGGTCCGAGATTGCTCTGACGTTGGGATTTGTATTGGAAATGACGCTATCGCTCAAATACCCAGAAGTCAAAGACTTCTACTCTGAGAGACGTGGTGACCAACAGTTGGCACCGCGAAAAAGCACTCCACATACATCTACATGGTCAAATCCTTGTCGTTACACATCCCCTTCAGAGCGCAACCCATAATTTTATAAGGGTAATCCAATCGAGTATCATTTATAAGGAGAAAGCATGCAGGCTGTGTGGTACTGACATATGAGTGAAGCGGTAATTGCAATTTTGGGAATATGCCCATGAGCAGGTATGTGTAGTATTTCTTTCAACATATTTCTTTCTTTTCTTTTTATTCTCCCGAATTATTTTTGCAATGCACTTTTGAAGTCTTCTTAATTCTTTTATTTATAACACTACTGTCGTGCACTAACTGAAAAAAAGTCAACTGTTAACTATGTAGTCCAGGAGTTCGACTATTGGGAACAATTCATATGTTTACGTCCATGACCCACTTTAGCGACACAGAAAATGGTGGGTGTCTCTAATCAAATGATAGCAGTGTAACTTTCAGCCTTTTTTGCGACAAACAAAACTTTATTAGACTACCCTTACAAATTCATGTGTGGCGAAGGGAAGGGGAGATCTTGCGATGAGGATTTCATGAACTAGAGATATGTGGAGTGCTTTTTTGCAGTGCCAACTGTTTGTCACCACGTCTCTCATACTAGGGGTCTCTGACATGGGTATTTGAGCAACAGCGTCATTTCTAATGAAAATCTCAATGTCAGAGCAATCTCGGGCTACCCAAGTACGGATAAGGGGACGCCAGCATGAGTTGGACTTGAACTCACAGCGACTGCATTGGTGAGAAGCTCCTGGGTCACTACGCTAGCGCGCTGACCAACTGAGCCACGGAGGCACACCAATGCAGTCAATGTGAGTTTTCACTTTTCATGGCAGAAGTCAGGCTTCTTTTCCAGTATGACAGGCATTTTTTGGTTAGATATTTTAAGATAATCGGCAATAGTGAACATGAGGGTGATATCATGTGGTAGGGGGATGTCAATTCATTGAAAAATGTCCTTTTCTCAATGAACATCAGAAAAGTGGTTCAGCGATGAACAATAGCGTAACCCATCCTTTACACATCCCTGATAAAATCCTCTTTTGCCCCCCCCCCACGCATAATAAGTTGGGGGGGGGTGCGATGTAACAACGAATTAAGTGTGCTTCACATATTTATTTACCCAGTCGTCATCATTATTGTTATTATTATTATACCTGTCAAAGCTTTCTGATCTCTCCACGGAGGCCGAAGTGTCGTTGTCGGCCGTGCGCGAGTCCCTGATGCCGGTCAGCCGCCTACCATCACTTCTCCTGACCGGTCGGAGCCGCTCCCTCCAGCGGTGGGGTCCCTGATAGTTTTCTCGTCCCCCTCCCCCTCCCGCTGCAGCACCCGGAACAGCCAGTTCAGGAGAATCCTGCTTAGGGTTCATGTGGCCTTCCTTTGGATCTGTATCACATTCGTCCAGTTCGTCGTGATGCCCCGTGGCCCCTTGGTCCTGCCCAACCCCCTCCTCCTGTTCGGCTCCCTCCCCCGTGGTGGAAGTCACGTCGGCACTTTGCAGGTCAGCGCCTTCAGGATTCGCCATGTCAACAACAAAACCCAGGCTCGACTTTCAGCTCGAAATTTCTGACTTGCTATGCTTTCAGATCCCATTTAAGTCGGCTGAAATCACACCTCGTAGGACGGATGGAATTCACGGCAATATGATCGCCTGCAGTTTTAAGGCACAACTGCCGTCCGTATGAAAACGAATAACAACCTACTTGAGGAACAATGAAAACAACCTTACTTTCCCGAAACGAACCTCCATTTTTGTTCCCGCGAAATGCAGTCTGCCGAGCGACACTGGTACCTTGCTTAGTGTTAAATGGGTGGTGGAAAACGGGGAATCCCCAATATAAATGTACGAGGCGTCCATGACCCTGGTCTGTGCTGTGACCTATTTACAGCCTAGAGCTAAAAATAGAACTGTATTTCTGTTTTTCAGATAGTTTGTGAACGTCGAACTGGCGTCAAGTTCAAGAGGTGCATATGCATCGGGATAGATACGACAATAACAATAAACAAAACAAATGGAGGAGCGACGTCGGGATGACACGCGAGGTAAGTATAACACAGTTACAAAGAGTTGTCTATGTTTGACAAAATCTGACAAATGATGGACTGGAGAGCTGGACGAGTGTTATAGACCTCGGGCACTCGGCATTTCACCCGATAACGGCAGAGGCAGCAGATGACAAGGTGACAGATAAGAGGGGAAGGGATAGGATAATGAACAATACTGGACAATATTCTGGAAACTACGGCTCCAAGTAACCAGAAATAACAGTGTGTTTCGACAACAGAACAATCTGCAGAGCATATGCAAATTATGAGCGTTAACGAAGCCTAGTTTTTGACTTATGAGGTCGCGCAGCAGAGGTCTCTATTATCTCCCATGTGTTTTCACCATGTTTTCACCGCCGTGTCTGCGCGAGCAAAGCTTGTTGGCGCGAGAAAAACCGCAAAAATCCGAATGATGGCGACTCGAATGCTGCACATGTGTAGCTACAGTGCAGGCAAGCAGTCGACACGTGGGTTGATGTACACAGTACAACGGAACCAAAATTCTAAGAAAAAGAGGCGCATAATTTAGATTTAGTGGCAATGCTTAAAGTAATATTTTACCACACATAAACTAAGGTATGCATTAATAAAATGAATGAAGAAAACCCATGCGTTACTGAGGGTATCAGACGTTTATGAGTTTGTCATCAACAATGCATGCTGGATTAGAATGAACTGTTATATTGAATTGTTAAGTATCGAAGGGGCTATTCAGCAGATCTTTCAAATTTTCATTTTCCCCATCAATTTCTTTTATTATGTTTTAGGGGGACTATTTTGTCTGAAATAAAAAAATCCAATAAAATATTAATTGGCCTAAAAATTAGCGTGAAGTACTTTATTATTTTATTGTTTTTACCAGATAGGTATACTAGAGAGAAGTATAATAAAATATTCAGAGGCAGCCCTATTGCTGGTAGTTCCAGAGCCTACATGTCATGTAGGCTGGATTCAGAAGTGCAAGTCTGCTTTTTAGACAAGGTGATGGACGCAGAGCTAGAGGGCTGAAGCTAATGAAGTTGACGCAGGACAACAGCTGCTTATAGACAAGGATCCTTATCAAAGCATTATGGAAAGAATGGGCCTATACCGTTGAATAGAAACACTTGGTTTGAATAAAACTGTGTCTTGCACCACATTTTAAGGTATAGTTATTCATCACAACGTTCATATGCTTCAGATATTTCTCATCCACGCGACGTACTCCCCTCTCAACGGGAGACCTGCCATGTCTTCTTATAGCCTCGTTTTAGGCAGGCTACAGCTGCTCTAGCTACGTCTGCAGCTTCACACTAGCTGTTACTCTCCCGCAGGAGAACTGCAGTTCTGTATCTAGCCTGTCTTATATTATGACTGGTATATGCTATTTGACCAAGTATTTCGGCTTTAGAAAATGTCAAATTGGCCAGCATCAGTAAACTGTTTTAGCTATAATCCCGCCAAAATATTTTGATTCAAGCAAGTTAAATCAGCATTTCCCATGTTTTGAATGTGAACTTCCATCAAGGTACATACAAGCTATATTGAGCATAGATGTTGACTACGACTGAAGGCCTGTGGCTTCAGTGCCCTTACATTTTGAAGGTAAGAAAGCTAAAACAATCGAAACATTCATTCTCGGTGAAAAAGCCCCAAGGGAAGAAATTTTTGCAGCACATACATAAAATGTTCAGACTCACATTCTTTTATTTATTTATTTGGTGTTTTACGCCGTACTCAAGAATATTTCGCTTATATGACGATGGCCAGCATTGTGGTGGGAGGAATTAGGGCAGAGCCCAGGGGAAACCCACGACCATCCGCAGGTTGCTGGCAGACCTTCCCACGTACGGCCGGAGAGGAAGCCAGCATAAGCTGGACTTGAACTCACAGCGACCGCATTGGTGGGAGGCTTCTGGGTCATTGTGCTGCGATAGCGTGCTAACTGACTGAGCCACGGAGGCCCCTTCATGTTCTTTTATTGATGCTAACACAATACATGTTGGTTATGACTAGAAGTTAAAGGCACAAGAGGAATAGTACTTACACTTTGTAAACATAACAGATATATCTTTCATTTAGCTTGTACTTGCCAGAAGGTTGAATTTAAGACGTAAGGCAGGCAGTGGCTCAAATCTAAAGTTTCAGTGGCTGGATTACTGTTAGAAGATGGTTTTCGGATGTCAGCAGGGGTCTCTCTATCCACTTTCTCGTTGTGGTAACCATGGTGAAAAATATCGTAAAATTGAGTTTTAGACAAACTTTGAATTGATGGAGTTTTCAGGAAATAAATTTAGTTTTTGATACGTTTTGAGTTTTCTGATTTGTTCAGATTGAGTTTCTAAGAAGAAATTGGCTACAAAAAGCCCTGGCCAGTACGGACATTTCTACAAATAGTAGCAGAATTGAAAAACTACATCAAACCTATTGGGCCACTTATCTAATCACAATATAAGTCAAACTGAAATATACCCCATTACCTTTTGCATTTTATGTGCCATATAAATTTCTTACAGATATAGTAAATTTGCCGACATTATCTACACAGCATAATTCCAGACCCTGACTGCTCAATCTCAGGGTGTACTAAAAATGATAAACAAAATAATATAGTATACATAAAACAGAAATACTTGTAATGAAATGAAATGTGGGAAGGTCTGCCGACAACCAGCGAATGGTGGCTGCCGTCGTATAAGTGAAATAATAGAGTACAGCGTAAAACACCAATCAAATAAATAATCTAATCCTGAGAAACATGTAAATAATACAAGTTGTCCCTGGCTTTTAGCGTAACAAAGCTCACGCAGTCAGGCAAGCATACTGGCTATTTTTGAATAGCTTGACGGTTGTATGGGCTTGACCTGTGCTTGTTGCACAGAGAATTGATATGGGTACAGAATTGTAGTCTCTCCTTCGTGTTAATTGGGCCCGCAGATATTCTAACTTAACCCTGGGGTCCGGTATAATATGGCCAAGTCTTTGACTGTTAACTACATTCAGATACGGTTATCAATCATGCATATCCTGGATAGATTCTTAACTCCTCTCAATGGTTTACCTGCTGGTTACCTTTAGTGTCGTTTTATTTACCAGTGTTGGGTTAAATACGCCAGGGTTTATTATACACCTGTACTGAGTAAACACAGATTGAAATCTGTAGGATTAGCACCTTAATACCTGGACAGGTGTATGCTTAGAGAGTTATTACTGTTTACGGCTGTGCTTTAACAGTTGGACCTGGCTGTGGTGCCAACTGGAACATGTTCATGCTTATATAGCTGTAAAGGCCAATGACTATACCGCATGCTCTCACTGTTTATGGGAATATTGCATGTAGGGATCAAATTATTCCCTGACTTAACCCAGGAGTGTCAATCTTGTGAACTGTGACATTGCCATGAGCTGTAGATCTATCGATCGTAATATGATCGCCCTGCCCAAGTTAGCGGTAAGTCTTGTATTAATGTGTCTGCAGGTATTTGCGTATATGTCTAGTCATATGTGTATGATGAGGTCATTGCTGCCCATTCTGAAAAGTGATTTTATTCGTGTAATGGAGTTTCCAGAAGGTTGGTATTTCAAATTTTATTGAAATGTTCTTGGCTTTGGATCCTACTGTTCTACATCTCTATTAGTTTATGTTGTTATAAGACATGTTTAATAACCAACACATGTTGTGAACCAAGGTGGATTACTTTTCTTAGTTCCTCTTTATTAGCTGGATTAGCTCACTGGAAGGGGTTACCCGCTGTAAATAGACATGCCTGTGGTAAATGTGTATTGCCTCCTGCTGTAAACTGTACATGGCTGCTTATGCAGACTACCCAAGCAGACTTATTAACTAGAACAACAGCCTTAATCATGCCAGGGGTTTATTTATTTATTTGATTTGTGTTTTACGCCGTACGCAGGAATATTTAATTTTTACAACGGCGGCCAGCATTATGGTGGGGCAACACTGGGCAAACCCACGACCGTTCGCAGGTTGGTGGCAGACCTCCCCGCATGTATGTACAGCCTGAGAGGCAGCTAGGATGAGCTGGACTTGATTCATTGTGATCGCATTGGTGAGAGGCTTCTGGGTCATAACGCTGTGCTAGCATGCTAACCAACTGAGACACAGAGGCCCTGGGAATTCAAGATGAAACCCCAATTCATGCTCTCATGGAGCATAATTAGTTTTAAAATTTAACATAAGTAGGTTGATATGTTTACATTTACACCAAACTAGATGCGAGACAATTCTTGATTAAAAAAGTAACTTGCAAACGAATGAATGACAAATTTTGTCACACATAGTAATCCTGTAGATATTTCGGTGAAATACTTTATTTCTCATTCATTTTTCAATATAATGCTGCAAAACTTGGCACACTATTTTTTAATTTAAATAACTGACTATCCACTTAAAGAGAAAAAAATTGAAAATTTTTAAAATTGGCGAAAAAAAAGCAGTTTGACTCTTTTTATTGTGATTTAATATTGATATAAGTTAGGTGCATTTTAAACGCTTTTTGAAATCAGCAGTCATTTAGTTTTCAGAATATGGCCATATTTGATCAATGTTTTGGACTACACAAGGCAGTGTGAAATTTCGCTTCTGAGTGGTTTTAGTATCCTTAAAATACCATGGAAACAAATGTGCCTGTATCTGTGCTTAATAATTGGACAGTACAAGTAGATCAAAAAGAAAAAAGTGGACCTTATTACCAAGTCATAATACCAGTACTTAGAATTTATTTGATTTATTTGATTGGTGTTTTACGCTGTACTCAGGAATATTTCATTGATACGATGGTGGCCATCATTATGGTGGGAGGAAATCGAGCAGAGCCCGGGCGAAACCCACGACCATCTGCAAGTTGCTGGCAGACCTTCCCACGTGCGGCCGGAGAGGAAGCCAGCATGAGCTGGACTTCAACTCACAGCGACCACATTGGTGGGAGGCTTTGGGTCATTGCACTGCGCTAGCGTTCTAACCGATTGAGCCACAGAGGTCCCTGGTACTTAGGACAAATTTGGCTCTGTGAAATAAATCTCAATAACTGCTGAGTTAAAATACCTTTACAGCAGAGTTCTTTAGCATGGGAGCATGTAAGGAAATAGGTGATTTGAAAACATATTACGTACACATACACATACATGATGTTAAATGATCCTACCTTTAAGAAAAGGCTCAGTCTTGTAACTTCAATTTAGATTAATGCTGAAGAGGAATGGCTAAATATTTATGTACATACATCTAAAGTGTGAGAACTGAAATGAAAACTACAAAGTAAATGACTGTTCGACAGAATAATCATGTGCAACTGGGGCATAACATATTTGTATAAAATTAATTTCTTTAATTATGGTTTACGTGTGTCTTCATAATCTTTTTGGTTACAATTTTGATATTATGAAAAAAAGTATAAATATAAGTATCCCACAGGCAATAAAGCTGAGATAAAGAATGTACCAATGTCACATGCAGCTAAGTGCAAGCACAGTTGTATAAATTTACTTATTTACCTATATGTACTGAAAAAGTACACAACATGGCTGTAAACTGACATGTATTTCTTGCAAGTTTTGAAAAAGCCTATGTTCATTGTTAGCACTTGTTCATGCACTCTGATTTGATTCAGAAAAATTGAGTTGATTAACCAGATGGCAATGTTGATTAATTATGAAACGATTCAATGAGCTCAGGCCAGCTGAATTTAAGGTTTTAATTGGCTCACTTGGATCAGCGTGTACAGAAGTTTCATCTAATGGTTGCTTGTTGATGCATGTTGATAGAGTCTATTGGTTTGTGTGTACACAATTATACACACAAGCTGTCAGCCAAACAGGTTCATTTCGACCATAATTCTGGCAATCATCTATTGTACCCACAGATAATAAGCTGCCCCACTCCCCTAAAGAATTACTGGACGCTAACTGGAGCTACATGTATATATGCAGTAGATTTTGTGTGGTGTGTATAGAAATACATGCACATGTATGCCAGTATACAGAAATGAGTAAGGCTGCACTTTATAAAACACCCAGGCCAACCATGTCTATACAGCAGATGGACTGAAATATTCACACACATATACATGTGCAGCAGTTGACTGAAGATTTCACCTTTCACAGATCTTCCTTGATTCTTGGAATTACATGGATCTTAGGTGTTTTGAGGTTTGTTTGTAAGGCATGCAGGACTATATCAGCTATCCTATTGGGAAAATGTAAGTTTCAGTGCTATAGGGACATTTATTTGACTTTAAAAATGGCAAACAGGTCAGTGGTATAATTAGCCCAGGCATTCTGGTTTGCACCTATATTAAAACTTACAATTATCATTAAGTTAAAATATTGCTAACTATGCCCTTAAACACCAGTCAGTAGTGAAATGGAATGAAAAAAAAAGATGAGCTGTTACATGTAACTTGTCTTAGGGCAGCCAATGCAGCCACATGTTACAAGTTACTACATGTATGACTTTGGTTACTGTGTTGGTCACCAACCATGTATGGTCTTACATGTATGTAAGAACCGTTACACTGCTACATGTACAAAGTGTATGTTTTGGGCAAGATTACTCCCTCATGTATGCTTACAATTAGCTTATAATAACTTAAAAGATTATCTCAGATAAATACTCAGTGTAGCGTTTGACTTCATTCAATCCCATTCTGTGTATTATTTACACTGGTCAGGTGCTTGGTACTGTGCGTCTTGTGGAGCAAACCTGTGGCACAGTGGTGTGGTGTAATCAAGAAACTGGACATGCATTCCTAGGGTAAAGGCTATTACCATGCGAGTTATGATTAACAGGGTATAAATTTATATCACAGCTCCATCACTTTTTGAAAATGTCAAAGACTATAAAAGATTGTGCTGTGAGATGTAGTTCAAGAGACACTGAGAAATTCATTTTGTCAATTTTGGAAATTTACTAGTACTTTATAAATACCATATTGTCCATTTAATTTTGACTGCATAGAACAGCACAAAAATTTTATTTATTTATTTGATTGGTGTTTTACGCCATACTCAAGAATATTTGACTTATACAACGGCGGCCAGCATTATGGTGGGAGGAAACCAGGCAGAGCCCGGGGGAAACCTATGACCCTCCGCAGGTTGCTAGCAGACCTTCCCACTTACGGCCGGAGACAAAAACTTTACAGAGCATCGAAAACACAGGTTAGGGGCATGGGGTGTGGTCAGTGTGCAACTGTAAATGGTCAAGGACGTCTGAGTTTGCCATAATCCTGGCAGGAAGAGATGTATAGGGTGCATTATACCTCAGCACTCCTTTTCTTGTTACTATGGTAACTGGCATGGCACCAGATTGGTACCCTTATGATGCTGTATCTCTGAAATGATGAATTGCAAGACCAGTTATGTTTATCATTTGATGCTTAGCTGTTGCTTTTTGAGACAGAGATTATAGAAATTATATGGGGCCTCTGACTGAAGGGGATAGCGCGTTAGTGCAGCATAATGACTGACTCAGGTGCCTCGTGTGAATGCAGTCACTGTGAGTTCAAGCCCAGCTCATGCTGGCTACAGATGGTCATGGATTTCCCCCCAGGCTCTCCCCAGTTTCCTCCCACCAGATAATGGTGGTTGCTATCTCATAAGTGAAATATTTTTTCAGTACGGCGTAAAACTCCAATCAAATAGATAAATAAGCATGGCCATTATATCAAAGGAACTCCCTGTCAGTACCTGATGGCTGCTAAATTGGCTTGAAGGCTGACAGTGTGATTTCCATTGTTAACCAGATCACCAGATTTTCTCACCCACACTTGAAGCTTTTGTCCACGAGTATGCTGGGAAGGAAACCAAAGATTGTCTTCACACAGGACATTTTAGCCAGCGTCGGCTTGGAATCGCTGAGGACAGTTTTAAAGAAAGTCAACTGAATGAGCGGGGATGATTAACTTGAAAGGCAAAATTTCAATGTAGAAGATACTGTTATTTATTCTGAAGCATGTGCTAGTATAACTAAGAGAAGACGGGAGACGTAGATGACACTGTTCTGAATCAATTTGGTTTTACCAAACCTTTCTGTTGTCTCATATAGTGGTGCATGTAAGTCAATATTTATTATGTTGAATTGCCTTTTATTACTGTAACCAAGGCCTATCCATGGTGTAATTGCATAAAGCACTTTTTCCAATAGGCTCGTGCAGTGCAGGCCTAAATGGAATTGGCTGGGTGTGCATGTGCAAGAAGGGAGACTACTTCTGAAGTAGTTATCCAGAGTTATCTACCCTTATCCTCATAAATGAGTCTGACAAGTTGATGTCTCAGTTTCTCAAGGAAGACAATGCTTGGCATTTACATAGCTGAGAATTACGCATTGTACATTTTCTTTCCTTGCAAAGAAATGTAATGTGTACCTAAATCACTTTTCAAGGCCATGAACTGCTTATAGCCTTAGGAGTCTCAGTCAAGTTTTACAGGTTACAAGTCAACATTTTTAGCATGGAAATTTCAGAAAGCTGATTTATAAAGGTTTGCGATGTTTTAATTGCTGTAATCTGATTTCTGTACAAGTATATATGTAATAAAACTGCACTGCCTACAGTAGTAGAGAAGGAGAGTTATTTATACATGAACTCAACTGTCGCTCCTATATTTGGATGTCACTATTCCAGTGGAGTCATACAACCTTCTGTTTAATTTCCTGGGAGTAGTGCCAGAGTTCTGCCACCTCGCAACTCAGCCACATATCTGATGTCTCCTGCCAAAGTTCAGACACTTGCAAACATGCGCGCTACAATTTCGGCGATCTCATCTTCATTATTAAGGAGTTGCTCAGCCTAGAAGCTCACTGCTCCATGTTAAAACAAAATGGACGCCATGTTTTATGGTTACACACTACAAATGGATGTGCTGCCATTAACATGGCGTTCTTTGTTTTAACATGGAGCAGTGAACTTCTAGGCTGCTCAGCTCCTAAATAATAAAGGTGAAACCACCAAAATTGTAGCCCGCATGTTTGCGAGTGTCTGTACTTTGGCAAGAGACTGTACTTTGGCACAAGATAAGTAGCTGAGTTGTGAGGCTGCAGAACTGTGGCACTACTCCTAGGAAAAGAAATGGAAGGTTGTATGACTCCACTGGTATAGCAACATCCAAATAATGGAGCGACAGTGGAGTACATATAGGACTAATACTTAGTAGAAACTGTGATGAACTATAATACACCAAATTGTCCTGCTTTTACATATGCAACAGATGCAGGTACATGTACATAGGTAGCAATTAATTAAATGTAACTGGAGAACCAATTATAAGGAGTGCGAACCTGACAAAAAAAAAAAAAATGCTGAATTAATTAAATCTGATGCCATGTCTTCCTAGGTGCAAGCCAGTGTGGAGGCATGCTTTTGGTGACTGTGCCATGTGTGCTGATGGTAGAAGAGGGTTGTAATTGATCACAGTGGGGGACCTTGAGGAAGAGTCGTCACCATGGCAACGAGATACTTGGTTGCTATGGATCATGTTGACCTCCATGCGAGAAAGGTCATGAGGAAGCACGCTCAGGTGAGGAGAAATTCTTCTAACTTACAAATGTACATGTACTTGTCTTAGAAGTAATTACTTCAGTGGGTTTCTTATAATCAGTCCTATTTATTTAGTGATTTTCACAATACATCGTGTGTTTTCGTTACCTGCCTGATGCAGCCTAGCAGCCTGGAGTTATCACGCAGGAACAGAGCATCAAAATGTTTCATATTCTGAGCTCTTCAGCATGGTGACCGTGGCAAAAATTTAGCTCTTCCAGTATGATTTTATTTAATGAATGTGAATTTTATTTAATGGTATTTAAGATCAGTGTGAAACAACATGGAAGGTTGTTTTTAAATACTCTAATCGTACCATTATGTAACAACATGTACATTATGTAATTGTGATATTTCCAAACAGAGCATACATGTAGACGTACATAAAGTAGATGTATATGTTACCTTCACGTGAAGTATCATTGAAACAAACCAAGGAATTCAACTATTGTGGAATGCTGTACAGCTAGTTATTATCAAGAGACAGCTTTGGTCTTGCCGGTAGCCACCCAGTGGTTTTGACAAGAGACAGCTTTGGTCTTGCTGGTAGCCACCCAGTGATTTTGACAGCTAGATCATTTACCTTTTGTTGATATTCATTTGATTGGATTTTGACACCTTACTTAAGAATATTTCACTTATACAAAAATGTCCAGCATAATATGGTGGGAGGAAACTGGGCAGAACCAACCCACAAACATCTGCAGGGTGAGGCAGACCTTCCCATGTACGACCGGAGAGGAAGCCACCTGCATAGAGGCTGGTAGAGGATAAAGGCAGGGGTCGGTTCGTTGGATAGGAGGGGAGGTGATGGGATCATTTACTTTCTCAATTTGGGTTTGGACTTGAATTTCCTACTATGTAGAGCATTTAGACTGTTATTTCAATAGAATATGAGACCATCATTGTATAGGTGAACAATTCTTGAGAATAAATAAATTAGTATTTGATAGTCAGAAGTCCACAAAGGCGTGGATGACATTATCATGTTACCGGCAACACATACATATATATCTTACAGGCACGTCTCTCTCCACTGTTTGTCTTTCTTCAGGTTTTGTCCCTTGTGCTTATAAGGCTGTTTGTTTCCATGCTGAGTTTCCTCCTCATATAAATCAATCTAAGCTGGATTATACAAGTGAAAAGCTCATGAGCGTGGCATTAAACACCACTTAGATAAATAATTAATTAATTAATACATATAAAACTATAATGAAATGTACAATGTATTTGTACATAGGGCTAATGTGCCATTTGTACACATGTTGGTACATACCATAGCATGTCATGTAGACTAAAACGCATGAAAACAATAGTATAGACCCTCTTGTGTGCAGTGTTTTTGATCCTAGTGATATTGCTTCTTTGACTCGATCACATAAATTTGTTTGAAAAAATTCATATTTAAATTGTGTAAATTAAAGCTGTAGTAAATGGCAGGCATACAGGTTTGAAAGCACATGTGTACAGTTTTGAAAAAATTTAGACACTTTATCAAACAGGGCTGTAGGCTTGTGGTATTATATATATATATATATAAACATGTACCATGCAAGCACAGTAAAGTAAACAAGAAATGGATAGTGACTGTCATACATGTACTTACAGTACATGTATCATAGACATCGGCAAAAAAGTAGGATTGCAAAAGCCTCTGTTGGGCATGTGAAATAAAATGTTGCTTATTTTAATAATCAGGATTTCTTGAGCAAATTCTAACTCTGTCTTGTTCACCTAGAACTTTTAATTCTGATATTCTTCTGTTGTACATGTAGGTCTTCATTGTATATGTAATACATTAACATGTGCTTCAGTTGTGGAATGTTTATTGTCCTCTGATTACCCTAAATGATCTGAAATTTTGTCCATCACTATGGTGATCATTTTTTCTGATTCTGAGCATTAATATATATTGATTTTAGAAAGGTGTCATAAGGTTTGTTTGGTAGTTAAAAGTGTAAGTTTCAGCACAAATAATATTATTTGATGGCATTAATTTTCTTTTAACAATGCCCTTGTGTGGACAAAATTTAAGGTTGTTTAGGGCAGCTAACACTCGAATGTCTCTGGAGATGTCCAAAGCATGGAATGCACACATTGGCAACTCATCCTTTGTGTCAAGAGTTTTAGAAATGTATGAAGGAGTGCAACTAGGTATAGTTACACCATATTAAGTAATGCTAATCCTGCTTACACTAATGCTCCATTCTTAAGCCTGTTAAGGTAAAACTGGCCGACCTGTACCTGGCATGTCAGGTAAGAACATGCAGGTAAATGGCCAACTACAGCACTAAAGGTATGTAAGCAGAACCACTCGAGGACAATTTATGAGATGGGGGCTATGTATACATGTAGGGCCTGACATGTGACTCGATCAGCGCAGACAGCATGATTTATGACGCACCTAATCATATCTGCTCAGGTACCATGTAGTGAAGTTTTAGCAGTGGGATTTCCATTGTGGTTGGCAGCCTCCCATTGAGTTAGGCTGCATGCATGGCCAGTGTTTAACATGGAGAACAGGTAGGCTAAATCTGCAGGATTCAAAGAGCCAGGCATCACTCACAGAAGGCTGTGAGTGGTCATTGTCACAGATGCATGTACATTTACATGAATGTAAGCCTATACCCTCAATTATAACGTAAGGTGTCTTTGGATATTATAATTAAATTTTTTATTATCCATATAATAATGAAGTTTTGAGTTTCTGGTTAGATGTACGGTGAAGTTTATTTGTACTGTATTTTATTATTATGTCCAAATTCAATATTTTCAGTTGAACAATTAAAATCTGAGTCTCCAGGAAACACTACATGCATTTACCTGAAAGTAAATGTACCTGTACCAGGAACTTCATAAAAATGTGACTCATTAACTTGTAGCCTTCTTTTAAACCTGTGTTGGAGATCACTTGCCTGTGATCAGGTGACTCATACAGATTTTAATTATTTATACATCAGTGAAATCTCGAGATTTTCTTCACTGATAAAAGTGATATTTCACTGCAGTGGAATATCATTTTTTGTCATTACATAACATTTTAGTATTTCACACGTCATGCCGTCAGAGAAGAAACATTATGTGAAAGATGAAATAGATCATCATCTATATCTCTCGCCAGATTTGGAAAGATTGTTTATGAGCGCAGGTGGGAGTTAAAGGTCATTAATTACCTACATTTGCCAAAGGATGGTGGTTTTACTCAAGAGAATCTGACCATTTCCTGACCTTTGATTGTACGTCAAATATTAAGGAGTGAGGCATGATTAGATGCAATGCAGTGAAATGAATCAGTAAAAAATAAACATAAAAATATTTATACATATTGTTAATAATTGTATTCTGCAGAACCGGCCCCTTGGTGACATAGAGAGGAAGTACCAGTATACCCTGCCCCAGCCTATGCTCTCCTGTTACCATGTCAACACCCCTACCACCCAATTCTACAGGCCGAAGTCTAGCTTCCATGTGATAGACGAGCAACAACAACGCCTCCATGATATCTACTCAAGATCAAGGTGAGTCAGTCAAGATTTGATTTCTATAAAGCTTGCCTAAGTTCTGAGGGATTTTCAGGTTTGCAATATACCAATTTGCACTGTAATTTGCAGGTATTTAATAAAAGCACGACTGAATTTCTCCCTTTTTCCATGGTAAATCGATTTTCTCCATGTATATAATGAAGCGTTCAGTTCGCTTTTTGGAACTTCAGTTTTAAGTGTGACCAGCCTGATCCATGTATAAATTTTGTATAATTAATGAACTCCACGATTCTTATTGGTACTCTAAATTACCTAAAATTTTGTCCAAAAAAGTACACTTTTATATAAATGCCATAAATTATTATATTGATGATGAAACTTACATTTTTGCAGTGGGATATCATCCAACTTTCCAAACCAAACAACACACGTTCCTACAATCAACAGAACTCCCAGAATAAGGAAAAAATGGCAGCTTAGTTATGGATGAAGTTATTGGTCATTTAAGGTTTCTCTGGATAGTTTCTTGCCTTTATGGTTGTGTGACTGATTCTGTTTTCCCTCTGGTAGGAATGCAAGCTCTGCCCCTGTGTCCAGGAGGGCGAGGACAGGGCTGACCTATAGTGAGCCGGACCATTACTCCTGCCAGACTCCCAGTATCAATGGTAACATGACACAGTTTTCATGTATGTCTATGTACATGTATGATGTAACTTTTTTTTGCCTTTACCGTATTTGTTATTTTTTTTTCTTGTTTGTTGTGTACCAAAGAAAACACAAAATTGTATTTGATGTGAAACCTATTCTTGAACATGCCTCCATGAAACCTGCGGATACAGAAACAGAATGTTATCATTGAATGTTTACTGTAGCTGTTGAAAGATTTGACTTAACCAGTTGTCCATCCATGTGTTCAGGTATTCTTACCTCCCTGAAGTACTGATATAATGGATAATTCCTGAACGTTTTTCCCGTTTAATTTCTGTGCAAGGACTGGCTCTTACATCATTGTCTGAAGGAAAATGGTTTAAAAACTTGTAAATGTTTTTTCAGTTTCTGTACAATGCCGGCCTTTTACATCATTGTCTGAAGGACCTGGTAATGGTTTAATAATTTGTAAATGTTTTTTTCAGTTTCTGTACAAGGCCGGCCTGTTACATCGTTGTCAGAAGGTCCTGGCAAAGAGAGCAGACCAGCTACATCGGCTTTCAGACGCCGGCCCAAGACTACAGGTAAGCCCAGAGACAGCAACTTTAATTTTATGGAGCTGCAAAAAAAATAAAGCTTGTTTTATTCTTTGTATTCCTCAAAAATTTGTTCCAGTGTTTGGTTTGTGCTTGAATGAACCTTCCAACATGTCTTTGGTTACATGTATATTGCCAGGACATGTACATGTACAGTGCATGAGCCATCATGCTTCAACGCCAGGCTGAAAGCACAATTCCTGAAAGCACAATTCCTGAAAACACAATTCCTGAAAACACAATTCCTGAAACTGCCTAACTGCACCTGAGAAATAAACGAAAATTTGGCCCATGACTAAGTTCTGCAAATTGTCTGAGAGTTCTGCTGGTCATAGAAAGGTGTTTTTAGGGGCTTTTTTTGGAAGGTAGGATTATGTTTTACTGAAAATATAAGTTTCAGCTCCAGTGGGCTTGTGTTACGACATGCCTCTAAAAATACACTTTTTGCAGCGATATTTTAGGTCATTTTCTGCAGTATTTGGAGTTTGGGCTAATCAGTGTTTGACTTATTCCCTTATGGGGAGCCTCTGGGGTTGAGGAGGTTAGCACAGTAGCACAGCGTAATGACCCAGGTGCCTCTCACCAATGCGAACACTATGAGTTCAAGCTCAGCTCATGCTGACTTCCTATCCGGACTTATGTGGGAAGGTCTGCCAGCAACCTGTGGACGGTTGTGGATTTCCCACGGGCTCTGTTCTGTTTCCTCCCACCATAATGCTGGCCACCATCCTATAAGTGAAATATTCTTGAGTATATCATAAAACTCAATCAAGTAAATCATATAAATAAATATCCCTTACTGCTGACTGCTCATTTAGAGGACTAGTACCTGCAGGATGCCATGATCTCTGTTGGAATGTTGAACCTTAGTGCATGCATCTCACCTCTAAGTTAGGGATAAACTTAATACCTCTGATTGGTCCTCGGTGAAAACAGCACAAGCACACTCTAACATACACATAGTAATATCTGTTAGCTAGGATTATAGGATTATGATTATAGGATTATGATGGTAGGATTATAATGTCCATATGAGTATAGTCGGTGTGAGCTTATAAAAGGTGTGATATCCTGGTATTGCAATGTATGTTTACAAGATTATATTGGGCAGGGGATTACCCTTAACGTGGAATCGAAGTATTGTTTAATGCCCATGTAATTATAATAGGGCTAGGATTGCAATTTTGTTCATGGGAATATAATTGCAATAGGATTATGAGGAGAACAGGATCATAATTGTTCATGAGATTATAATGTGAATAGGGTTTATCATATAATGAGGATAGCATCATAAGAATGTGATGGACAAATACGTAGGACTATAGGGTTGTATTCTGATCAGGTTCATGACAAGGGACTGATTCCACAAACTAATTTTTGACATTGAAGTCCAAATTTTTAAACTCCGTTTTACAGATAATTTAATACTTGTCAGTTTTGAAAATTGATGTCACTTGTGCTTCAGTATGACACATGTATACATGCACAGTTCATGGCTTTAATTTAAAATATCAAGAATATTTATTGTAAGTATTAAGTATTACAAGTTTTACTTAAGTATAAAATTGTTTTGTGGAATTGGTCCAAGATCTGTGGATGTGGATTTGGATGAAGGTCAGCATGTGATGGCCGGTAACGGAGTTCCTAAGCCTTTTTCTGTATGAAACAGCAACTCTCAGTGGGCTTTATCCACCTTTTTATTGTCATTTTGGAAACAAAACTACATTGGTTGGGATGGCCAGCTTCAGGGCTTCACAGAAAGCATACATTTATCAATCTGCACAGACCACAACCACTCAGGCTGCTGGCAGACGTTCCCATATAAGGCTGGAGAGGAAGTTAACAAAAACTGGGCTAGAACTCACAGCTACTACATTGGTGAGGGTCACTTGGTTTCTTGCGCATCACCAGCTCACTGATGCCCTCGGCCAGAGTCTGCTCTTTACTCTTTAGAATTAACTCTTATTATTTCACTTGTATGTAAACAAACAATAATGCTTAACGAATTGCACTCTTAGGTCAGCTGAAGAAGTCCAGGCCTCCGCGGGAGTTCATGGTAGTGAAAGTAGACCCAGAAATCCTCATGTCTAGTCGCAGAAGGAAGGAGCTGACCAAACAGATCAGAGAACAGTGGGCAGCTGAGAACCATGACCTCAGCTCCGGTCAGTTTGTCAGGGAACAGAATGCTTCCCTCAGCCTCAGTGGTCTGGACACTCCCAGATCCTCTGGTCAGTGGCTGACCTTTGAAGGGTCAAGCAGAGCGGACAGCCATGGAGTGGTGGACGCATTTGCAAGTGAGTTAAATTAATGCATGCATGCAAAACCATACAATAATGCATTTTATATTTGTTTCTGAGAAATTTCTGTGATTAATTTTTCTCCGATTTTATTCTGTGAAAAAAATAGTAATGCCCACAAACATTTTGTGCAGTCATCCAACATTGTGTTAAGAACAGAGAAGCTTTTTTTAGCATCCTGCCGAATCAGGACATCTGGTGTTACATATCCATCAAAGCAAAGATTGACAGCAGATACCCAATCAAATGGCATGAGAGTAAATTGGGCATGGCTCTCCTTCATAATCATTGTCTTTGTTGCCGCCCCCATGCATAATGAATGGAATTAATTTAATATATACAAAAATTGACACATTTTCTAACCATCTCATTGGTCAACGTGCCATATTGGTGTGATAATTAATGATATTTTCTTTTGCAGCACTGAAAGGCGAAGGCCAGAAATACAACATTGATGGACACAGTGGAAGTAGAGTTGCCCAACAGCTTCAGAAGGGAGGGAAGATAAGAATTGGCAGAAATGGCTCTGCTCTTGTTGCCAAGGAAACCTCGAGAGATGAGGCTGAATTCGAGAGGTAACGGTGACAGTCACAACTGTCTTTACCAAAGCCCACTTAAGTGTGCAAGATTTTAAATCTGCCACTGGCGTGTCCATTTTCACTTATGGCGAACAGAACATAAAGACAAAAGTGATTCCTCCTTATCAGCTACAGGAGTTCTAAGTTTTATGTGAAATTTGTGAATTTCTTAATGGTTTTTACCCCAGCCATGCCAATCCTATTTGACAGGTTAACTTCAATAGCTGAGATCTGGATTCTCATCACTGATGTCTACCAGCACCGAATGAATTTCTGCACTATTTCAGCCATGTACTGTATTTTGTGGACCTTTTCGATGACATGAGAGGTTGTCTTGCTCAAAATGCAAGTCGGGAATAAAATTACCATGAGATTGTATTTGTGCTCATGTCTTCCCACAGAGCCATGTAGTTCGTGTCAGATAAAATCATGGCATGCACTAGATCGTAAGACTCAACTCCACTCATCTTGACCGTTGCGCCGGGTCCTAAGACATGGTGTATGCACAATAAGGGCACGATTCAGGTGGAGTTATACCCCGGTTGTTACTGAATGCTGGTCAGTTGTGAAGTCATACATCAATCAAAGACTGGGAACAACTTCGTACCACATGTTCAGTTGAATTGAATCTCTTCTTAAATCAAGTGTAAGGAGATCTTAAGAAAATGCATGCAATGTATAAATTGTTTGTAAACACACATTTATTGCAGTGCAAAACAGCACCACCACATACTATTTTGGTGTCCAAAAAGAAACAGCAACACATGGGTGTAATTTTCAACTTTAAAAACCTTTGTGTTTAGAAGTGGATAATCACTTCAGTATGCTGTCAATTTCTGCCAAGTTGCACAATGACACAGTGAGAATGTCAGTACACTTAAAATAATCAGTGGAATCAGATAGCACAAGTGGACGTCTAGTTGTGGAGGATGGGGACTTCTGGTGTGGAGGATGGGGACTTCTGGTGTGGAGGATGGGGACTTCTGGTGGAGGATGGGGACTTCTGGTGTGGAGGATGGGGACTTCTGGTGTGGAGGATGGGGACTTCTGGTGTGGCGAATCTGTGTGTGTTCTCAGTGTGCTTTTCTTCTTTGCAGTGTAAGTATGGACTGATTTTGTCTTTTTGTGTTTTCAGCAAAGATGAGGCGAGCAGGAAAGTAGTCCCTCTCTGCTGGGCAGATCAGATATCTTCCCAAGAAGCCAAAGTTGTCAAGGCTAGAAGAATACCAACAGTGACACCCAAGCCAGTAAGTTTTGGTTTATGTCATTACTGGAGTGCTTTGTACATTTATTACCTACCACGATTTCAAGGATTACACTCCTCGGTCACACATAGCAAGGTCTGCAAGCAATCTGCACATGGTTGTGCCAGGTTATCTCCCACCATAAAGCTGCATGACCACTGCCGCACAAGTGAAATATTCTTGAGTATGGCGTAAAACATCAGTCGAATAAATAATAAATAAATAAATGACAACAGTTATCTTACATGTCTTAGATATCTTGACAGAAAATTGGTATATTACTAACAAACCTTTTTGCTGGGTTATTTACGTATTTAATTGCTGCTGTACTCTGTGAACCTCATGGGTGCTTCACCAGTAATGCTAAAGGGGAGCTGTAGATGGGTCATCGGCTTTTCCAGACAAGGATCAGTTCAATCGCAGCCTTTCACAAAGAATTTCCAGATTCCCCTTGTTGTTATTATTTGTGGGGCCAATTAAGTGAGAAAAAGCAGAGGTTGCACTTTTACATTCATTGAAGACCACTTGTTCCCCCAGTGTGATGTGCTCTCTGTACATCACCTGGAGGAACATTGGCCTGTAACTTGCCAAAGGCCAGTAGTGTGATTTGGGCACTTCGGTTTCCCACACAAAGACATGCTTCCATGGTACGAATGTAGGACATATTCCCCTTGGACAATTTACCTCGCAGAAAATTATTTCCCCCCCCATCCCTGGTCAATTCCCCACCCCCTGTCCCCGGTCAATTCCCCACCTGGACATTTTCCCCCCTGTATATACACCACTGAATGGTACAATACTTTTTATATTGCAGTAGCTCTATGCAACTCATAATTAACATGAATGAGTAAATATTATAAGTAAAACTACACGTATATCTAATCTCTTATAACATATGCTTAGCTACTGTCCCACCAGAGGCTCTGGTCTCATGCTTTATCAATCAATGTTATGAAAAACATGTATTTATATACATATAAAACGTGAGCAAGATAAATCATGTACATTTTTTGTCGTCATGGCAACAGACAGGTAATCCTTTCTACCTATATACAAGGCGATATGTTTAAACATGAGATAAATACCAGTGAAAGATTAGAAAGTCATGATTTAATAGGATCGCTTATTATATTGAAGAGGAGGGATTATTCCCAGCTCTTCCGGTTAAATTTAGTCAAAAATTTTATAACGAAATGCTTTTCCTTGACGTCTCTTACCTTTTTGTTTTGTAGGTATGTTAAATTGTTGTCAGTGTTCCCGATACCTGTTCCTCCTGGAACTTCCACTTTCTCCAATGTAGTGTTTGTTGCAACCACAGCATGTTATGACATAAATTAAGAAGCTGGAATTACAGTTCATGTTAGTATTAATTTAAAGTATTTAAATAATAATTTAAAGTAATAATATAATATATTAAAGTAATAATAAGGTGCTGATTATATTTTCTTTTAAATGGGGGGAATTGTCCAGGGAGGGAAATCATCCAGGGGGGAAATTAACAGGGGGAGAAATTATCCAGTGTGGAGGGGGAGGGGGAGGGGAGTGTTCAGGAGGAAATATGTCCGTAGCCCTCATGGTACAGCTATCAAATAAATACATTTGCTTCAGGTTGTGTCATACAAAAGAGTGCCAAAGGTCATACTAGAAATGGTACAGTACTTTTTGCTGCCTTGCGTGGTACTCAGCACTGGGAGGTTATAGCCAGGAAACAGGGCAGGTGGACCCGTTGTCAGTGTAGTGTGACTGGGTGGGGTGTCATGTCTGGTGTCTTCAGCACGATGCCCCAGTGACGGCAGTATGGGCTTCCCCTGCCCATAGGAGACAGTATATATATGACTCCTCGTCGTCATATGACAAATAAAAATACTCGTTGGTGATTTTGCTGTGTTTGTTTGATGGGAAACCACAGCGAACCTCTGACACAACCAACTTGGAAAACTTCCTGATCTTTGTCTTTACTGAGCCAGCCTCAGTATAGTGACGTGCAAGAGGTCACATTTGTCTTGAGATTTGTGACTTTATTGTTGAAGCTGTCGCAGGTGGTTGTGGTTTCTTGTGGATTTTCTCTTACTGGTTACCTGATGATGAAGGCCTCATGGTTTTCCTTGCCCTCTGCAGTGTTTCTGTAAACGACACCTGTAACAGTTGTACACATGAAATATTCGTCAACAGAAAAGTACATGTCCATGCAGATAACGTCAATCACACATAAAATTACCTTTTTAAACTGGCAGCTTAACCAAATGTATGGATCATCAAAGTTGGTTTATAAGTTGTAAGTCTGTAGTACGAAATTGTCATAATGTGCTGAGTTAGATACCATCACTTTCTGTTGTTCTGCTGGTACAGTTATGCTGCAGTGCACGTAGATGGGTATTTGTGTGCATTTTTAGTTTGCGTCTTAATCCCCACCTCCCCATTAGCAAATAGCTTAATAAAAGGTGCAGCAGTGCAGAACAGTGTTTAATATATTTTGTTTCAGTGTGCTACATGTGTTTATTACTTCCTTTTTCAGGAGCCACTTTGCGAAACATATCCAGTTGTATTCAAAAAGCTGGTTCCAGATGAAATACAGAGACCTAAGCTGGCCTATAAGCAGCAAGGATCTGTAACATCAAGAACGCCTGCTGTTTGGTCGAGTCAGAGATCAGTGGGACAGGAGTCAGCAGCTGATAGGTCGGGGACAGGCAGTGTCAGGAACTGGAGAGTCACACCAGCAGCACGCACTTGTGAGGAGTCTTCACGTTATGGTGAATACAGCATTTCTATGTCACCCAAAGGGTCCAAACTGGATGATAACTCATCGTCCGCAGAGAGTGATCAAAAGCAGAATGGGGCAAGGTCATCAGAAAGGTCAAAGAACTGTTCTGAAAAGAAGCCCACAAAGGTTAAAGCCGGTAACAAGATTGTGTTTACAGAGTCAGGGTCTGGTGTCAAACCACTGAAGGTCAAGCCCAGTCCAGCCTCATTACAGGTGTACACAAGCCCTGATCCGGAACTCAGCATCAATGTGTCGGGAATAAAAGCCGAGATGACTTCTCCAAGAACTTCCAGCGGGAACAAAAATGATTTACCCACAAGAGATTTGCCCACTGGTGGAAAGGCAAGTTTCAGAGTAGTGTCTTCAGCCACAAGTACAGGTGTACACAACCCGTCTCTGCAGACAGAGTTCATCCACTTTGCCACCGGGTTAATCAGCCCAAGCGTTCAGAGAAGAGCCAGATCTGCTGGTAACGCGGGTTTCGCAATTGGTAAGGTCAAAGAGCAAAACCAGCGTGAAGTGAGCTTTGATCTGTCGTCAAGTGAGGAACCATTGGTCCAAGATGACACATGCACCAAGGATTTTGACTGCAGTACTGGTGACGCCTTAAAAAGAACAAATACCCCAGTCTCCCTGGAACCCCCTAGTTCTATATCTCCAACCTCTCCAGGAGCACCAGAAGTACCAGGAGAATCAGAGACGTTTGCCTTCAGCATTCCCACGGCCGATTCTGACAAGGGCGAGAGAACGGTCAACTCTGTGAACGGAGAAAAGAGCCTCAGCTCCTCTGAGGACAAGGCAGGTGTTTGGGTTGGCCCGGAGACGCTGTCCCAGCCAACCCCGGATTCTCAGTTTGATGCAATCACCACTCTGATGAGAGAGTCTTTGGCTGTACCAAACCCCTCAGATTACAGCTCTCAAACGGACAGCTCGGAATCTCATCCAGGTGAAGACAACTGCGACGAAAGCATGACCACAAACTTTCACAAGCACCGGCATACTGTGCGTTTCGAGGATTCAACAAACTGCGCTGAGGAAGAGCTGCCTACCAAGGGCCAAAAGCCAAAGGTCGGTGACCTCCTCTCCAGCCGGCTTCACCCTGATACCTTGGACGCCACAGTGGAAGTGAGACGACTTAGGCAACAAATACGAGCTGATCTGGTGAAACAACAGGAAGACACAGAGGACGATATTCATTACTTGAGGTTGCGGCAAAGTAAACGCTTGACTTGAACGGCTGAAGAATTACTTTGAACTTGCCGTGTTGTTGCTTGTGAAAGTGAAAAAATAGCAACCATTTTCACAAAACTCCAACTAACTTCAGTTGATGAGAACAGCTACAAAAGATTGATGTGCAAAATTTTGTAAATGTTGGCACTGATATAAAACCAAGTAAAAAATTTAACATGAACTGTGATACAATATTGGCATTGCTCTCTCTCTCCTCGATTACAAGCAAAGCAAAGAATTTAACATGAACTGTGATGCTTGTATCACCTTGTCACCTCTTTATTTGGCCCATTGAAATATGGCAGTTGGCGAGCTTCTGGTGAGGTAAGAATTTAATTTGAACTGTGACACTATCCCAGAATTAGCACCTCTTTACTTCGCCTCCAAAAAGTGATAGCTTGGGAGCAAAGCAAGGAATGTAATATGAACGGTCATAAACTTACCACCTTCATTCATGTAGCTTGTCCCAATGAAAAGTGTCAGTTGGCGAAAACATTTAACATGGACTACAGTGTTATCTTAACCTGGCTACTGCTTCAACTGTCACAGAGAAAAGCATAATCCGTTGAGTAAGAAACTGTTTACATGCAACAACAACATGGGCTCTGTTTTAATACTATTTTTGTCTTGCCAGCGCTTTTTATATTAACAGCCTATATAATCAGGTGAGCAAGTGAACTTGAAGCAAGTGTGGTACTGTCTTTGTGAACTTAGCGGCCTCTTCACCTGCCTTAGTGAATAGTAGCAAGTAATGAGCAAAGGAAATCTTTAACATGGAATGTCATCCTTACTGGAACTAGAAGTGTACCAGTAAGTAAGTAATGCATTCTGGTAGCGCATATTCTAGCATTAACACTACAACATCATGACAAAGGGGAATGTAACCAGGTTGGGTTGGTAATGTGCTTTCCCGTTAGTAGGTAGGTTTCATGAGGCATGAGATCTATACCTTTCTAGGACATGGCCTTTTCCACAATCCTCAGCTTTTATTGTGTATGCCAGTTACGGTCCGATGAAGTTGTTATTAATTTTGTCGCAGCGTATTGACTGAGTATGTAATGTTGATTTAAATTCTTGTTATTTGGGAATACAGGGAACAAAAATAAAATGGCTTGCTAGATATGAGGCATGAGTGGGCCTCACAGCATTATTTTAGGATTATGATCCCTACATTACAGCTCAGATGTTAGCTTCTTCCACTTATGTAAACAAAAAAAAAAGAAAAAAACTGACAGGATGTCTTTGTGGATGTGTTGCAGTTATCGGTTTCTGTTGCAGTTTCCACGCAGCACGGCCTGGGCATATATGCGTCCATATGACGACATCGCCTTAAACATGGTTGAACAATTTTTCAAGATTACTTTTTTATTGTTTTGTTTGGTTTTGCTTCTAGGGGAGGGGAATAGTTTGGAAACATATCTGTATATCATATCATATCATATTGTTCCGTCCATACTTGCAAGATGCTTCTGATGTCATACATATTTTCTTGTTAAAGCTTTTTACTTGGTCTTTTTATTTTAAATTTTAAGTTAAAGTATTAACATTTTGTAGACATTTATATTTACACTGCTTTTTATAGATAATCACTTGTCTGCTGGAAATTTACGTACTTGCTACCTACAGTCAACAGAGTCAGATTGTATACAGGGAATTAACAAAACTGTTGACTATGCTCTGAATGCATATCAGCTCATGGAGAATATACGTTTTAAAGAAAAAACCTTCTGATGTCATTCACTTGCTTGGGGTACCATTGTCAGATGGGGTGACAGACTTTTTTTACGATTTACATTGTAGGATATTGAAGAGAGAAGCGCTCTTATAACTTTTATTTATTTGATTGATTGGCATTTTACGCCGTACGCAAAAATGTTTCACTTATACGACGGCGGCTAGTATTATGGTGTTGGGGGTGGGGGTAGGAGAGGCTGAACAGAGCCCGGGGGAGAAAACGACCCTGGTTGCTGGGAAACCTACCTACGGCCGGAGAGTATGCCAGCATGAGCCTGATTTGAATTCACATCGACCGCACAGGCGAGTGGTACCTGATCCAGTACGCTGCACTAGGGAGCTAAACCTCTTGGCCACGGAGACCCCTGTCACAACTTTTGTTTCTACATGCATTAATACATATACGTAAAACGCCTGGACTGCAACAATTTACTGGACGAATGTTGATTATAATTCTGGGCAAGGACATTAGTGATGAAGCTAAGCCCAATGAAGCAGAGTAGTTCATAAAAGACGACCTATTTCGTATTCCCTGTTTGTAATGATATTTCTCCATGATTTTCGGGTGTTACAGAGTAGAGACATAGACAATTCTAGTGATACCAACGACGCAGCGGGGGATAAAGATCGTTGAGGACTACCTTGCAACCAAATCAGTGGTTCAGACGCAAAGACTGGAAAAGACATGATACAAAATTATATAAAATTTAATTTCAAGGGAACAATGAAGCTCAGGGACAGCAGTTTTATTTCAGTTAAGCACAATAGGGCTGTCCCACTGTTTAGGCTAATTTTCTGTGTTATATTAGTGAATTTAGTCTTTTCGGATATTGGGTAGTTTTCGGCCATTCTGCAGGCTGGTCATTGTATCCATTCTTTTTGCTTCTTCCATTAGAGACTTACTTGTCATTCTAGGCATTCTCCTGACTATGCGCCCTTTTCATTTTAATCGTTCTGTACGCTCCTGAATTCTACCCCTGAATTCTTTTCGAGGCCTTGTGATCACTCTATTGATTCGACTCATTTCTCTTATCCTAGGCATTCTAGTACCTCTCGTCATTTCCCGTTTATTGTAATCTCAGCTCGCAACGCCTATTGCATTTGTTCTTGTTATGGTAGGTGCTAAATCTGGATTTTGTTGGCGAACTTAGTTATCAGTGTATTACAGTTACTGGTTATTGAATGTGTTGACCACACAGTACTTCAATAATTCTAGGCCACTGAGATCTAATAGATTACTATTATTATCAATGAGTTTGTTTCACCTAATTCTGCTTAAGGTACGGTGCCTGAAGCTATGTAAGTGAATGCTATTACTAGGAATTTCAGTAGCCAGATAGAATAAAACCCTACTGGAGAGGTGAAAGTGGCGGAATCTATCCAGCTACGTGTGACCATTTCATTGTTTCCTGTTCTAAGAGCTTCTTTACTGGCCGTGTAGCTGTGTCATCTAGTGGCGTCCCTTGTTCTAAGGGCTTTTTGTTCTTTATTGTTCAGCGGTGTTTCCTATTCTTAGAGCTTCTTTACTGGTCGTGTGGCTATGTTGTCTAGTGGCGTTAATTGTTCTAAGGGCTTCTCGTTCCTAGTTGTTCAGAGGCTTCTCGTTTCAGAGGGTCTGCTGGTGTCCCCTATTTGTAACGTGGCTGCCGTCGGGTAAGTGAAATATTCTTGATCAAGGCGTAAAAAACCAATTAAATAAATAAATAATAAATAAATCACTTGCATGAGATACATGCAACTTTACACCTACAATGGTGTTTCACAAGAGCAAGTTTTAAATATGCTCTCGATATAAATTAGCTTTGGATATCATATCAGTTTAATGTGAAGACAACACCAAAGCTTACTACGAGTGTTCCTTCTTGATGCCTGGTGTGCCCTGTGAGTCGTGCGAGTCCTGGGAGTGTACCGGACAGTCTTCACTCCCATAGCCGTGTGTTGATACAACGAACTCTCACGGAAAACCAGCTTGTCAGCCTTAAATGAAAAGTTGGCTTCATTGTACTTCCTTTCTTCAATGGATTATTAGCTGAAGTGAGAAGAGGATTATTGTCACATTATCACAACTAGACATTATTTTCGGAACCAACCTGGGTCACTGCACAATGCCAATAAACGTTTCAAGATTTGGAGAATAAGCTTGAAATTTATCTAGGAAATAAAAGCATTGTACGATATCATTAATTAATTTCTACAAATCTTTTTCGGGTCAATTCTACATCAGATTAGTAATTCAGGATCGTTTTATCACGAAGTGATCAAATTTCTCACAATTCTCATAAGTAGAAGGCACTGGGGGAGATAAAATCTTTGCCATGGCTAAATGCATGCATCCCTTTACTACTGAAGAAGGGAGCATGCTTTGCATTTGTGTCGCACTTTGCTAAGGTGGAAAGTCGTTTAAAAATTTACTGAAGCCTGATCTAAATCACCACCAAAACTGAACGCGTTGAAACTGATTTAAGGTCGAACAGAAAGACGGAGAGAGAGACAGGCGGATGGGCAGACAAGGGACAAAAACCAGAGACGACAAAGAGCGTAATATGGTTATACTGTGTGCATACATTATATGTGATGACAACGCAGCATTTTGAGTAGGCCAAGTCCAATATATTGCATTTAACATCTCTGCATTTTTTCCTTTTTTACCTAATTCTACTTAAGCCACACTGCTAGGGTACGTGTAAGTTGTTACTTCTTGTACACTGACATGAACAGTGAGTATAAACCCTAGCTCAGGTAGACTGACAAGAGGCCGGATTTAACCGATAACGTGTGACTATTTGTCAACTATCACACTGTCCTCGCTGCCCTGGTTTTGCTCTCTGTGTAATGTTGTTTATACACTGTTTGTGGATTTGGGAGCGTACAGTTGCCGAGATATTCAGTATCTGATATTTGGACTATGCTACCTGATGTAATTTGACGTCCTGATCACGAATCTGATTTTGTTTTTTGCAAATGTATACTTTTGACGCAAATTATGTTCAATTTTTGAAAAAAATGCAATCTTCCCCATATTTGGAGGTCACGTTACAGAAAACTGTTGCCAAGTGCCAAGGTCCAGATATGTACTATCTAAAGTGCGAAAAAGCAAAAATTTGCCAACATTTAGAGGTCACGTGATAGAAAACCGTTATAGCTAAAGCTGAATATCGCTGAGTGCAGTTTACTATGAGAATGGAGATCACCCTTGATACACATGTCTTTTGTCATGGGCTATGAGCGAAAGATCTGAACTACTTCCACGTTGGTTTTTTGTAGTAGGCCCATTCTATATCATTTCAGCTTTTTCTCTTTTGTATTATTATAACGTTATCACAGAACTACCACGTCGTAAATAGGTAATAGTAAGGATCACAGCAACGCTGTTGGATAACAGCTTTATTTTCACTTGTTATTGTTTTGCCATCAAAATATAACATAATAATGTCAACCTACTAGACGTAACATTTGGGGGTCATCGCCTTCAATGTTGATAGTTTCCCAACGGTTCGGCGCGAAATCCTCGTCTATACCTGAGCAATAGAAGTGACACGATGGCACTAGATTCATACCATATATAAGTCAACCGCAAGCATAACGTGCATTCAAATTAATTATTTTACATAAAACAGCAGCAGCTGAAATTATAGCCCTTACAGCACATGCGCTGCTCTTTACGTTCGTTTCACAGCTGTACTACTGCAAGCAAATTTTGTACAGAAATCATGAGCAACGTCAAGGCCACAGGGGTCACGGTGATATGACAGGAGGTGATATCAGAAAACACAAAACTGTGTCAGCCTTTGCTTCTATTGCTACTTGATACATATGTACTTTCATCTGATTTATTATGAAAGTTTATTATATGTTCGGTGAGAGGAAGCCTAAACAAGGCTACATGGAAGTACCTATTGCGAAGGCTTCAAAGATCAAGACTGTCAAGTGGTCGCAGCGTTGGAAAGTGAGCGAAGAGAGAGGTACATGGGCTGTAAAAAGTGTGGGGGTGAATACAGAAAACATTAATGGCTATACATTAATCCAGGCACTGGAGAAGTTAGGATTGTAAAGGATCATAAAAACAATCAACAGAAGTCTAAAAAAGATCACATTATTTTGAGAACTTTCTGTTAAAGGAGAAGACCAGGGGAAGTATTGGGTAATTTGTGGTGAAAGAGTATGGATTGAAGATTTAAAAACGGCAATCAATTTTTTTTAGATATTTTTAGTTCCGAAGCAACAAATTTTAAGGTAGGTCATAAAACACACTCAATCGCGAATAATAAATACCTCCGTGTAAAAGGGGACGTAACTGTGAAAATAATTTTGATCAATCAGAACTCAGGATTGTGTAGAGCAGGATTAAATATTTTGAATGAACATATCGCTGCTCATATACGGATGCGAATTCAAATCGATCATGGATTGTTGACTGCTGCCCCTTGTTTTGTCAGTGCATAGACAAGAACCAAGAGGTTCCAGGGTGCCACAGTGTGCAGGTTTTGGATGAGCCCGGCTTGACATTTTATCACTAGAGAGCATAGGCTCCGATTCACGTCAATCAGCCAGCATCGAGTCGGTAAAATGTAGGCATGTGATAGCTATGTAAGCTTAAAACTATGAAGCATATGTCTCTTAGAGAACGTATAAACAATTACCGGAAAGCGTGTTTTTTCTATCTTCCTTACTCCTTTCACTACAATTTACCTTATAGTAGCCCTGCCTTCTCCTTTATCTGCATGAGATGTCATTATTTTAGCTTAGGTTTTATCTCTATACATAGCACTCTACTTCTAATGACCAAGTTAGGCACTTTAAAACCCGTCAAACGCAAACGTATTTTTGATGTCAACATACGAATAATCAGACAGTTTTTGCTCAGCTAAGAATACATGTACTCACTGTCCAACAAGTCGGTTGTCGACAGTTCCCTCGGAAGTTATAACACGATGACAATATATAGATATGTCGGCGTTCGTTCGTATACACGGATATTTCACTTCGGACAGCAAAGGGCATTATGGTGAGAGGAATTGAACAGAGCCTGGGGAAATCTATGTCCATCCCCAGGATACTGGTCAATTTTTAGCTCCACTGACCGAAGACCAGAAGATGACACGTATCCAGGACCAGGTCTAAATTCGAAACGCGCGAACGCTGGATCAGGATCGATGGCAAGTTCTGCCAATGTCACCAATCTGGATCGCCGTGTGAACATCGGACCGCGTCAAAGTTCCTGCGATCCGGCGTGTTGCAGGATCAACAGTCGCATGGGGCGCTAGAATCTTCACGACTATAGAAAAACCATAAAAGTTATTGTACATCTGCACTCACGAGAACAAAATTGAAAGAAAAGAGGCTATTAGCAAGTTGTCCGAAATCTGTCCTTCTCTGTGTCTGTTCGGCGGTCTATCCGGCGTCTATTAGCTATTCCTTCAAAATTCTACTTCTCTATCAGTTTTTGTCCATTTTCATTAAAATTTTTTTGAGGTGTAGACTACATCAAGATACATAGCTTGTAGCATCAATTTTCTATTTTGTTTCTTTGTTTATTCAGAATACATTTCTTTGAAAATGCTACTCCTCTTACACTTTTTATACGATTTGAACAAAACAAGTGTACATGTAGATTACATCAAAATACATACATGTAGCTCGTAGTATAGATTTTCCATTTTGGTGATCGATTGTCTGGCTGTCTGTCTGTTCATCCAGTATATGTTAACATATCTTTCAAAATGCTACTAGTTAATGTTAAATTTAAAAATCAATATCCAAGTTCAACAAAATCCATTTCAACTAAAGTTCCCACGAGAGAATCAAGATACATATTTCGTAGTATTGATTTTCAAGTTTGATATTCTATTGTCTGTTATACATACATAATTTTGTTATCCTTCCACGATAATTTTGTCCCGGCCAGTAGAGCTACTGTCTCACCAGAGACTCTGGTTCCATTAAGCAAGAATTTAGTTGTAGTGGACAATCAAGCATGAGGGTCTATCTCTCCTCAGACATGACATGCTTCCAGACTTGGATTAAAATGCTGCAGATTGACAAAAAAACTGAGATTATGACTTGATTGACTTAAAACACAGTCATTGGAAACAGATCTCAATGCGTGGGGATCTGATTTGATTTGACTTAATTTTTATTCACCAGACTGACGGTAAAGAAACAAGTTGTACGGTAAATATACAAAAGAAACAGTGCGGACAGAGAATACACACATTGTTCTGTCGGGATTAAAAGCCTAGGATGGTTTGTTGTACATGTATCCCCATAATAATATACTGCATTTCTCGCGGATTCCACAACAAATTACAAATTCTTACAAAGTGTTTACCGTTTAAGTTTCGCTTTGGAATGTTGATGGATAGGGGAGTTTCGACTTCGAACTTGTTGACATTGAATTATCGGCCATCTACTTCGCCATGTGCAGGAGGGCAAATGACACCTCTTTCCTTCACAAACCTTTCAAGTTCGCAAAAGTTAAGTTCCTCAGTTGGCTCTGTCGTTCGTCAACTCTATATAACTTTTTGTGAAGTTTACCAGGCTAAGGTAAATGCAATCAAAAACTAGCCTAACATTTCTTACAAGTCACATGGTACAGTAAGACGTCTGTCGTATAATAGATCTAGAAATGTGGTTTCTATGTTGTATAGCTTACTGTTCCAAGGTACCTATAGCCCAAGACGAATGTCGAGAATGTGGAACCGTTTACAGACGTACAGAGGAAGACCATCTCCTCTGCTTGTTCGTCGAGAATTTGTAACCGCTTGGAGCAAAGGTATATCATATTGATTTTCTGAGCTATTATCTCGCCAACATGTGGATATTTAATTGAAACTATAAAATATGCAACATGCTTACCATTTCGGTAAAAGGTCAAGCAAGGCTTCTAGCATTAAAATGAATGACAGACAGGATTTGCGTATTGGGGATAGTATTTGTACTAATTTTGCTCTTCAAATTTTCTTCTATATAATATTTGGACCAGTAATTTCGCAGGTCTTTCCTATGTGTTAGGGCATGTGAGGAGTCTATCTTCACTAGGGTAGGCCAAATTGTTGCCCTATATGCTCACCTACTCATGATCTTTCTTGACTTACGCCATACCGTATACATGGCCGCCGTCATATAAGTGAAATATTCTTGAATACGGCTTAAAAGTACAATAAAATAAATAAATAAATCATACTGTATAAAAAATATCATTTTCACTAGCTACCTGCAGCCACAGAGCACGCGCTCACATAGGTTTGACCATTCATTTTCTTTCCATCAAATAACATTAGAGCAATTACATATTTACATCTACCTTTGCACAAGGGATGTGGGTGTGGGGAGGAGAGAGAGTGATGAAATCGCTGTTAGGGGTACACTTTCTCCATTCTATAACTGATAACCACTGTTTACTTTACTGAGATCAATTGCCAATGTCACTCACTCACACAGTTCACATTTCCCCATTAACTAAAGATTGTTTTACGGAGTCGTAAGTTCCTTTGACGTCGTTTAATGCTTATAATTTGAAAATAAATTGACTAAAGATGGAAACTCAGACAGATGATAATTTCATGTAAATGATTTGTTGCTCTTTCAGAAAAATCCAATTGCAATTAAGAATCGATCAGTCAATTATATCAGTCCGGATAGATTCACCTTTTATGCCTTACATCCTCACTGAACCTGAAAGTCGCACAGCCGTGGATAAGGCAGATGCTCCATGATACATCGAGGAACCAGCACCTTCTATTAATGATCATTGGATATTTTCATCAAGGTTCAATTTTTTTCCATCAATATTCCTTCATTTATTTATTTATTTATTTATTTATTTATTTATTTATTTATTTATGTGATTACAATTCTCAAGAATTCACTTCTACTAGGGTGGTCAGTCTTACGAGTGGGGGAAACTGAAGTCCCTGGCGTAAACTACTGACGAACATTCACACATGCGACCTACAGGTATGTCCACCATATTGGTAAATAAAACAGGCGGCCTTCAGCGAAAGCTTGACTCTCGATAACACAGATAGTGTGTTACCGTATTCATTTAACACCTCTAACAGGATATTAGAAAAATAAGACGAAGACAAAACGCGGATTAGGTTTAAAACTAAGAGGCATCACGATGACAGCTCAGGTGTCAGAATTGTTACTGGGTTTCTAAGGGAACAAGAAGTAATGTAAATAATGACATGAAATCGTTACATTGAGATGTTCTGACACAGGAAGTACTTCATGTGAAAACAAGAAGAAAGATACGGCTTTGTTACGAAAAGTACGTCATGTTAAGTCTTGAAGAATGCAGACGGGTAACGGTGCCACATATCTTCGTGATACTGAAACTGTATTTCCTGGAATTATGAGAGTATACTGGAGGCTGTTGGTCTCTTGTCTTCATCCATTTCAATACAACTGAGAAATGCTTAAAAATGTCAAGAAGAATGCAGCCTGGTGACTCCAAGGGCTTGATTCTTATGTATGCGATCGATGTAGAAGTAATATATTGCGTGAGGTGTGAGTGAGTGGGCGTGTATTTTCACAGGATGCAATGTTAAGCATATGTATACCAGACAAATAGTAAAGAATTGAGTATATTGGGCCAGAAGGTCAAAAATATCTTTTCGGGTTCGAATGGGTAAAGTTTTCGTTTTGTGCAACCACACTTCAACATCGACTTACTTAATGGTATTGTTATATCCCACACAAAGTCAGCAAAACCACACCTGGCAACAGTGGCCCTCCATGTACCCAATGCTTTATCTTTTGCATTGAGTCACGATTCAGCTTAAAACGGGCTTTGATCAAGCATTTTGGATCTTCTCCTGATTGGGAATTGCACATGAAAACCTGAAATGACGTTTACATTTATACTGCCTTCCCGTTTGCTACCTTTAAAGCTTTTTGAAATTATGCACTGTTTGGACATTCTATTACTGATTTCCATGCGTAGCGAATTTAAAGCCTACAAAAGCCTGTAAATGACGTCTCCGCATGATTAAGTCCTCAGGCGCGGAGACTAAGTCCTGCTGTCATGCATGAACAGTTCACAAAAGATTTGGGCCAACATCCAGATGTCAGACTTTGACTGATACCTCTCCGTGTTTCAGGACAGGATCACAATGCTGGGATCTCATTTATGTCCACGTCTGTCAGGAAACAAGCCAAACGAGGTAAAGTGTTCAGTTCATTGGTGTTCCGTTAGTTAATCAGTTCCGCAGTTATATGCTTTGATATTGGATGACATACACGTTTTTCCAAAAAATATCAAGAGTCATACCAAAGGTAAATGCTTGGTGTATTTAAAGAGCAATGTATAGTGTTAAATTTTCACATGAAGCATCTTAGTCCTGTTTGCACACTGACGTGTACATTCATGGAAAACAGAATCTTGGACATGACTACATATATCTGCGTTGCCTGCTTGTGCTGTCACCACGAGCACTGAATCTTAAGATGTTCATGACAGATGATGGGTGCAACCTTAACAACCGACGGACGTGGGGAAAGCAAATAAACACGATAAAGGTGGTACCTGTAACGTTGCAGTTTTAATTCAGTTTATCCACATGGAAGATACAAGTAACATTTAACAATTACTTGGATCTGGGAGGCGTAGCTATCAATCAGTCAATAAGATCGAAGTCACACAAACGCGGTGACGGTGGTGGAGAATCAGGTACATTGACTGGGGCGTTTCTGTGTAGCCAACTAAATCACTTATGTTTGACTTAAATCCACGTAATTCAGTAATTCAGGTTGCAGGCCTCTGTGAACTTGGCTGATCCCACAGGCCGACCTCACTCATCTCGACCTGATTGAAATTCGTGGATCAGACACTGTTGTGATAAATTCTGTATAAATCATACTTACAATCGTTTCTGGTTGTATTTTTGCACAGTATTTACGTGCAGTTGGTCCGCTGTGCGGGTGTTTCAAGGGGTCTGGGCTTGGCAAGGACACAAAGCTGTTAGTGCCTTCAATGACATCGCCGGATAAATGTTTCTACATTCCTGTACAACAGGCTGAGGTATCCCTCGACGCTTGTCAGAAAAGCGAGCTACCACTTAATTCCGGTCTGTCTACTGCAAATTTACTGGACGCCTGGGGCTGTTGGTGTGCCAGTATCTCGGAATAATCTAATCATGTTTTGTCAAATCAGTCCATGAGACAGTTGCACTCGTTTGTTTCATTGACGTTATACAAATGAACAGAGTTAAAGTCTTTGAGAATCGGTGGAATTTGCTACCGGCTCTGATAAAACTACTACGAATCGTCGCCTATGTCTTTTCTTCTTTTAAACAATCCTTGAAATTATCAGGCGAAGTGACACCCTGCAAATTCCATCAAACAAATTATTCCTGACGAATTCTGGAAACTGGTCAATTCTTAGCCCTGTTTATGGGTACACATCACTTCCCACCACCGTCGCCAAAGCTAGTGTTTTGAGGCCCTAATGTAAACGTTTCACGCCTTGTGGACTGTCACACATCATGGCGGAGAATTTGGCCAGGTGATCACTCTACTGGCCTTCCTCTGATCCTGCCATTTATTTTATAAATCAGCCACCTGAAGTTATGCGACCCAGCCCTGAAAACACTGAAAAACAATCACTTTCAAGAGAAGAAATTATACAAATCTTCCGAAAATTGATATATTTATAATCTTTAAAGAATTCTGGAAGAATACTTCTGAAATAACCACGTATTTCATAATCAGCACCAGGGCACTGTGTGAAAAAGTAGATTATGGCGTAATTTGATATCGAGGCAAAAATTATTTCATACCACAACCTATCCCTGATGCATCAGAAACAGAACAGGCTATAAAAACAAGGAAACGTGGCTCATTAATTTTTCTCGCTGACTGTTTCCGTAGCGGGAAAAACAGGCAAATGTTAATAGGAAAGAAAAAAATAACCTTGATTATTTCGGGAGAGGGGAGAGAAACAGATTCAAGTGGTCACAGCCATTTATTTCCACTTTCTCATTGTCATGGTTTCTATTTTCGCTTTGCCACATACGATCCCTTAACCTCTTGCAGTATTACAATCAGTTCGACAGACTCACAGTTTAATCTAAACTAGGTAATCCAATCAAATCTCTTAGCACGTTCTACTTTTTTAAGAAAATCTATGTTGCGTGATCATGTGACCTCGATTCTGCCTCACACATTTAAGGCAGACGCTCTGGCTTAGCCTTGGCACCCTATTGGTCGTATTTCCGCTGATCTCGAATTACTCACGAGAGAACGAATATTTGTGGGATACTTTATCGATGACTGTATAAATGTATACTTCGTAATGTTGTTGTCTTCTCTCTTAAGTACCTGGATTCCAGACCATTGACTGATCTCTGAAAGACTAGTGTCAGAAGAATGGAATATTTATCTAATTGAGCAACGTCTTGCCGAAGTTATTCATTTATTTATATTGATTAGAGTTTACGCCGAACTGAAGAGTGTATTACTTATACGACGGCGGTCAGCATTATAATGAGAGGAAACCGGGCAGAATCCATGGGAAAACCCACGTAAGTTGCTGACACCTTCACACGTAGCCTTGAGCGGAAGCCAGCATGGAGAACGAATATATGGGCCAGTAAGTGTGAATGCATAACCATGCATATTTCATATGAGATTAGCCATTAGGGAATACTCTTTCATATTGAGACCTTCGTACAGTTAGTTGTGAAGACTATGATCGGCAGTTCAACCGTATGTCAAACATGAAACGGCATCGTCGGACGCAGCACGAAGACTGTGACACGGAGCGGGAGTCAACTGTAAGTTTTTTCCATACTGTTATTATCATGTCATATAGGGAAGTTCTGTAAATATATATAGAGGAATGATCTGTGCTGTTGTAACAAAAAATGTATATACATACTGAAGTTCACGTATTGTTGTCGTGATGACATCGATTTGATTTTTATATTGTAATTTTTTTTCTAATCTATGCTTTGCGTGACTTTAGAAAAAAAGAAATGGAAAAACACGGCTCATATTGAGGGCTGTTTATCTTGTACATGTAAATGTCAACTGCAAAGAAAGGTTTCAAAGAGCGCTGCAAACAAATGATGCTATTTCACGTGGTCCAGGTGCAGGCTCGAGCTGCTGAAAACATCTTGAACTAATACAACTACCACAGCTGTGCTTGAGGAAATTTTTTCCATGGGCGTGTCCTATAAATTATATTGGGGCTGTGTGTGAGGGCGTGTCCTTTCAATCACACTGCGGCTGTGTGAGGGGCATGTCCTTTCAATCACACTGCGGCTGTGGGAGCTGTCAATCAGCCACCAGGCGTACTACAATGTATTCATTACCGGCTCTAGTATCAATGAACATCCATGAATGAAGGAAACCGTGTGTGTAAATATAGACTGTGATTTGGCGCTCGTCATGTATATGTCAGTGGCTCACGTCATATATATGTCAGTACGTCAACAGCTAACTGCCAATACATGTAATACACGTCTCTGGCTGTTATGTATAAAGCTATAAAGCTAAATATATATATATATATATATTTAGCTTTATAGCTTTATACATATATATGTATATGCATCTATACCTACATGTGTAGGACAAAAGACGTGTATGTGTATATATATATATATATATGTATGTAAGTATGTTTAGGGGGGAATGTGTCATGTAAAGAAGGCAGGAGGTATTCCTTGTTATTCTGATATATTTATAGAGACACAAATGCATGTATAGACACACACAGCATACATACAAAACGCTTGTCCTCATATCACAGATTCTTATGTCTATTTAGGTCTATTAGTCGAGTAACTAGTCACGGGTAACACGGTGGTAGAAATTCCCTAGCGATTCATAGCCAGTCCGATTGGCGCTGCTGCTATTGCGGCTGCTGCTGGCTTGGTCTTGGGCTTGCAGTCGGCGCCGACGGTGACTTTCCCGGGGCTTGCTGTAAAATACCCGTGGGAACCCTCTGGGCTGTTTTTTTAGTGGCCTTGCAATGCCGGGCTTGGGTGTTGTCGGCCAGTGGCTTCGTCTGTAGACGGCATGACCATCGCCTAGGCGCTAAGGGATGGTATTTCCTCCACCGACTTTTCTTCTTCTTACTTTTCTTGGGAGGCATGACGTCTGTTCTCGCCAGTGATCTGGGTTAATGTCACATATGATTTGTTTTCTGTTATGTAGATTCAGCTCACCTCACAGACTAGAGGCCGTGCGGCCGCTTCAAGGGTGCTTCTGGCAGCCCAACCTCAGCCCCAAGCTAAGTCTGCTGTCGAACTCAGGCACTCTAAGAATGCTACGGCTGCCTTATCATTTCCATCGGCAGCTGACTACCAGAAAGCTGCATCTGAGGTTGTCTAAGATTGTCTTTAGTCCCCTGTGCAGCAGCACGGATGGTCGGGACGAGTCTGAGAGCGGCCCTCCCAGTGACGTAGAGGCAGTCAGTCCGTACCTGTTTAACCCGGACCCCCTCACACCGACATCCGACGAGGTACCCTCGGAGCCAGCGTTATGGGATATCAGCGCCACTGGCGAGCCAATTGGCATCATTTTCATTGCCTTATTCCTTTACAGGACACATATAATTTCCGAATCATGGGGCTGTATCCGTTAGCTATGTACCTAAAACAGCTGTTGACCAGCTTGCAGCGTTCCGTGTGAACTTAGCCTATGGATTTATTCTGCCCTGCGGTATTTCTAAACCGAGTTCTTCCCCAACCCCTAAACATTCAGTCCTACGAGGACCTAGACACACTAGCCCTTGACTGGGCACGGCCTTATTAGCAAATGGCCTGTAGACTCCGTGACCAACGCCTCGTTCTTTGTCCATAAACTCCGTATCACTTCCACTGCCGCGCAGGTGCAGTTTCAGCATAATGTGATGTGAAGCACGACAAGGGCCTATGCAGTGCGGTGAGTGGCAACAATGGAGCTTACGATGATCACTTCTGTTTTCTCCGATGCTTAACCTTTCACCCAAACAACACCCACCCGCGAAACTGTGATCTTAAAGCCAAGGGCTGTTTACAAAAGTACTTTAAAGCATAGGGTATGGATGTTTTCATGGATGGTAATAGATATTTTCGGGTTCCCTTAAGTGTACTGCATTCTGTCGAGACACTGTTTGAGGTGAACATCCTTGCGTGTGAACTGGTGCCGGTTGGCCAGTGAGTGTGTGCTCAGATTCTTTACCGTACTGCTGGACGTTATCCCACAAACCTAACTCTCAATCTGTACGAAAAGCATTGTGGTGTCTTGAACGAAATGTCTGTATACCCCCGTTCGTTTCTCTGCAGGGCCAATGTGAGTTAAAACGCCACACGCGGACCCGTGAGGGAAGCATCCAACGCGAGGACCCGGGATGACCCGGGAGACGTCTCCAAAAACAAACCCACTCTCTTCAGAGAGCTGGCTGACGAAGGCACGACTGACTGTTTATACCAACATCCCTGGGTATGACAGTCCGGTGTGCTTTGTGTCTTCGGGGAATACCCACACCTTGATTGAGACTATGATGACGTACCTCACCGATTTCAGGGCCTATGTGAGAGCTCCAAGTGGGCGTTGGAAAGCCTGGACGGGAGGACAGCCACTCCGAAGTCACTTGACCCCCCCCCCCCCAAAATCGTACACACAGCAATTCAAGGAGAGAGTTTCAGCGTCGCCTGGCTAAGCTCCCTGTCTTAGGCTTCAACTCTGGGAAATATGACTGAGGGGTTAAATTACTTGATCACGCGAAACAACGATCACATGACGGTGTCCATGGGTCATTTGGGAAATTTTTAATTACTGAATTTTTAATCACCGAACTACAGTTATGTCAAGTGGGTCAATGCCTATGAGTGTGAGGAGACCAAAGGCCAGTTTTGTCACACCAACCTGAACAGTTAAGCTCGTCTGGAAGAAACGGCCCTGCTGCCACGAGAAGCCTTCCATACTGATTTAATGGAAGCGGTGTGTTCCGAAGAAGACTACCAGGCCTTGCAGAACGTGTGGGGATCACACCGGTTGACCACACTCCGAGACATCTTATTGTGGTATAATAACTCAAAGATTCTCTTGGGGACCCATCGGCTGAGTGGTATTTGGGCCATGAATTCGTAGTGACAATGTCACGCCGTCGAATACACACCTCAAGCCTGTTTCCGTTCCTTTGCCGATCACGTGACCAAGGCGCGGCGTCAAGGTGATGTAGATTCTAGCAAGGCGTTAATTGGTGAGACCACGAAACTGTTGAGCAATGCCGGGGCACGGAAAGACGCGTAGCATCCAGACTGGTCACGTTAATGTCAAAGCATGCACGTTACAAAGGCTCGCAAATTGCTCAATTCATAACATCGGTGCAACGGTGTCTTTGGCCTGGGTCAGACGCGGTCGAATCTTGACATTGTTCAATAGATAGCGCTCTTGTAGAAAAAGTTCACAATGAAACCGGTATATCATATCAATCGACTGACTCCCTGCAGCCAAGTTCATCCGCTCCCCAAAGCCATAATTTCGAGGGCCTGTAGTTTCCAGCGGTATCCTCATACCACAGATCTCCCGTCAAGTGGGTGTTTTTGGCATCGTCATCGTTGTTAAGCAAGTCTGTATGTACGCGAGGTAAGTGTACATGATGGTAGATTCACTGATGAGGTGGAGACGTCTATTTGCTGCCGCAGAGAATGCCTTGATTTTTTGCCTTAGTTCGAGGTGGAACTCTTCCCCGGCGAGTGTATGTGAGATGGCCGAGGCGGCGGTGAGTCATAACGGACGGACTTCCCCTGGACACACTGTTCAGGTACGATATTCTCTCGTTATTTTATACCCATCCCTCTCTCCACCAACAGGCGGCAGCGCAAGTGATACAGACATACACGGAGGACGGTATATCGGCCTTCATTCACAATACCGTCTTGAAACATAGACCGCAAGACATGTTTGTACCCTCTGAGATCAGTTACTGTAGCTACGAGCTCTCCCCAGCCCAAAGGCATAGGTTTCATAGTGGAGGTCTTGACATGTCTCTTGCCAGCAAGGTAATGATCTAAACCTGTAGGGTACAACGCGTCTTATATTATTTTTGTTTGTTTCTTTCGTATGTTGAAAGCTAACTCTTCACCCCGGACCGCTCCGCATGTATATATATATATATAAATTAAATATGCCTATATGTATACGTACACGAACTACACGCCAGACTGAATGTTACTCTACTTTACACACGCTCGTACGCTAAACTGACCGACTGCCCTACATAGCAGCAAGCGCAAATGTAAACATTTTGTTCCAGTCAGCTGTTGGCCTAGTGACATTCGTGGTAGGCTCCACGTCACTTTGATTATCTCATGCTGTTTTCACCCACGCTATATTAGTCTGATGGCTTTCATTCAGCCAGCGAGATGTTTACATATGTTGCAAGAATGATGCACGCCGCGTCAATGTCTCTGTATACACACACGCCGACGTACATGTTCGTCGATGCCAGCCGAAGACATGGACACATTGTTGTACGCCTGTTCATTGACTGACATACATACTAGGATCGGTCTCCGCCAGGAGATTTTTAAGCGAGATAGGCTCACAATACAAGACGTAGATGGGTGTGTGAATGACCCTGAATCAATACCAATAATAGCTCGTGAAAATAAAAATCACCAGTAAGACCAGTACTAATTAGACCAACACCAATTAGACAAACGCTAATCATATGTCTCGGTAAAACACTAAGTCATAAAAAGAAACATACATTGAAAATCATAAAACAACAAATACGTAGAGCATAGTTTTCCATGTCTTTTACTTCAACATCAAGCACAATGTACAGAAAAAACGGCAAAGAGAAAAAAACCCCTCAAGAACCAGAACCATACCAAACCACAGCGCGGGAAATGTAAAAACTTAGGCAAATGTTTTAAAGGATTTCAAAGTTCAGTAAATGTCCATGTACAGAGCAACAAACAAGACAACAAGAGCTACACCAACAGCCACAGCAGCTGAAGGCAAAGCGGGGAAGGCCATAGTGGAGGCGCTATTATTACTTGATGATCAAGGACTGAGAGAGGCTGGCGATGGTCAGACAAGAGATGGACGATCACACCACACCATCACCAACGCCACCATTCTCCGCACCACCACTACCGCTACCACCACCGCAACCAGCCGCCGCCGCCACCACCAGCAGCCGCCAGTCTAAACCACAAACGCCAGCTTTGCCACCAGCACATGACGAGGACGTGCAGGTGATAGCTGCGGTGCATCGCCACGACAGGGCCAAGGATCTTACATCGGCACGGCGATGCATCATATGCTTGGACTCAAACCCCCAAACCTGCACGCCACAATTCCACAGTGCCGTCATATGCTGGATATGTGCAAGTCATTCTACCCCCAATGCCTGCCCAGTGTGCTGGGAAAATATCGCCAGAAAATTTCATATTTTTTTAACACGGGGCAGGCACTGCGAGAATGGCAGATTTCCAAGAGCCCTTTTTAGTTCTACCCATGCGTTCCGAAAGAGAACTTTCAATGTGAGCACAATGTCTTTCTCTGTGTATGTATATTTTTTTCCTGTGATTGTCCATTGTGTGTGAGTGGGAATGAATGTGAGTATGTACGCAGCCTGACACACAATCAGCCAGCAGACGATCGACTGTCGGATTTATGCGACGTCACATACCATGAGGTTCCATGACAAGCTCAAGGTCAGGTAATCCCAGCAGGGGATTCCCTCAAATTTTTTTTTTAGATTTTACTACGACAGGGCATTCCCTCCCATTCATTCATAACTTCAACCTGCACTCCACTACCACGTACATGTACTATTACAATGTACTGTCATGTAGTGTACAGTGTATACATGAACTCCCTTCCTTATTAAGTAGTAGCAACACAAACATCGCCATCCGTACTCAATAAACCCGACCGGTGTTTTATTATGTTTTAATTTTTAGTTTTTTCCCAGAGCTTTCCACACATTAACGCCAACATTCTTTCTTCCAGATCATTCCAGAACATTCACCACTGAGCCTCACACCATACAATGAACACACCCTTCCTTTTATCTAATGAGGCTCCGAGACTCACTACATACAAGGAAGAAACCCTTCCTTATTATCTGATGAGCTTCCGAGCCTCACTACATAAAAGGAAGGAGCCCTTACTTATTATGTAGTGAGCTTTGAGACTCAATCGCCATAAGAATAACTCACAAAAGGTATATGGCACGTATTCCACTGCTCTTGTGACACTATCGTTACTGGTTATACCTTGATAAATGTTACATAAATTTTAATTCTTGTCTGCTGGTTAAGTTAATAGGCACATGTGGAAACTGCATTTCGATCTTGTCTGGATGTTCACTGTATTTCCATACCTTAAAAATACATAAAATTATTTTAGGCTACTATAAGTGACCTCTCTTATTGAGAAACTCAATTACTCTTTCTTCGGTATTCCGGAATATCGTCATACGTCTGTGGATTGTTTATCAGCTTTTCATACTGATGATCTCCTTCATGACTGGGTGAATCGCGATGATTTGAGGGAATCTGACCAAAGGTAGTTGAGAGCCTGTCACACAATGATCTAGGCATTTGGCGGAATCGATTACTAGGGTTATTGACCCAGGTTTCGCAGCAATAGGCAAGGTTGGCTGAGAAAGGCCTCTTCACCTCTGTTACCTCTCTGAGGAACCATTCGGCTTCACTACCTGTCTGCTCAAAAAGGCATGTATGCCGGTTCTCCTGTGGACCAGGTCTTCTTTGGAATTCAGACGACGGGATATATTCCCTGCAAAAAAAGATAAAGCGGTGTGAAAATTTACTGTTAAGAATAAAACTAAAACTAATTTTTGGAAAATTCTTGAAGTACTAGTATTTTGAACCTAAAATTGTGAACCTTTTATCGGCAGCTTTCAGAAATACTGCCCTATTTGAGTGGCAAATATATCCAGCGCGAATGATGCGTAACGGTGTCAGAAAGCTATCTTAGTCTCGTTTGTAGTAGTCCTCGAGGGAATGCTATGGCTATTCCAGCAAAACTGACCACAATGACAAAAGGCAATAATTTGGCGTTTCCATTAAACACGATACCTACCGTCTTTGTAAGCACATGTTGACATGTGCCATTGTTGGTCTTGCTGCCGGTGAGGTGCTCCAGCACTCCTTCATGACGTCATACAGCCAGTCTGGACAACACTTCCCAGGGAAGGGCAGGATCGCATCTTTTGCCAGGTGACCAGATAGCTGAAATGGAGATAAAGTACAGGGCATGAAAACCTTATATGCTTATGCACGTGCTTGAAACAGTGTCTGTTCCCAATTTGGTTGCTTGTTTTGGACGAATAAATAGCTGCTTTATTACTAGTCTCATACAACTGAGTGAGAATAAAGGAAGAAAAACACGTCATTTTGAATTTCTAGCCTTTGCCAAATGTTGTTTAGTTTATGTCCATATCGGATGGCGCTTGTCACACCTTGGGCAACCAAACTGCATCCACATGTTTCGTGTTTCCATGTGTTGTACATTATGTAGATTTCTTCTAATATATGTGGAAATATCGACACTTGCCGAAAATGGCATAGTTCTCCCAGTGCAACAACCGTCTGCACTTTGTTACCTGAAGTAACAAACCCTTACAAAACATCGAATGATTAGCACTATGGGTTTACGTGAGCTTTCCAATTAAATATCCCAAGGAAGCATGCGCACTCTAGGCATGGTAGGCAAATCTCTTGAATAGAACTTGCTAGGTTGGTGTCAGTATAATGTGACAGGGTGTCTTCGGCACGATTTTCCATTTGTATTTATAGGAAGGATTGTACTTCTATATAGTTTGAACTATGCTGTTTGCATGCAATATATTATTGATATCTTGAGTATAATGCACATAGGTGTATATGTACTCCATCTGTACAGATGTGGCAAACGAAATGCTAGGTACTCCTGTATTCGCCTCATAATGAAACACTGTTAATAACCACATATTTTTCCACAGATTCTGATGAATCATATATTTATTGCCCGAGGATCTGTTTACCTTTTCTGGTGGAATGTTGTTAAAAGGGACTGTTTCTGAGCTCCTTTGCTTCACTCGGGTAATGATGTTGAACGTCTCCCAGATTGTAACTGCCAACATGTAGACGTCACTTTTAAATGAGAAGTACGCGTCTTGAAGCACTTCTACAGGAAACCTGCGAACAAAAGTTAAAGACTAGAATTCCAGTGGTACCTGATTGGGTAGTGCTGTATTTTTTTGCTACCAGACCTTTGCATTTGTGTCAACCAACTTCTGACTTCTGGGCCTCCTTGGCCAAGGAGGTTATCGCGCTAGGGCAGCGTAATGACCCAGGTGCTCCAACAATGTTGTCCCTGTGAGCTCAAGCTCACCTCACGCTTATTTCCTCTCTGGTCGTAGGCGGTAAGGTTCACCAGGAATCTGCGTTTGTTAGGGGGTTTCCCCTAGGCTCTGCCTGGTTTCTTCCCATAATAATATTGGCCGCCGTCGTATAAGGGAAATATTCTTGAGTATGGCGCAAAACATCAAGCAAATAAATAAAATCACTACGCATTGTAAACCACAAAAATGCGCTAAAAATGCATAAATAAATCGCTGATTTATCTCGCCGTGACATACACATCGGGAGTGGTTGGTCCTAACACCTGTATTTTAACATTTTTGGTCAGTTCACTGCATGTAGACTGTAATAAAGCCTCGCAAGTCTGGATACACTTACCATCTAACTCGCTTGGAGAAATTTTCATATATTGACCGTTCTTCTTTGAAACCTTCATCTTGGGATCCATACTGTTTTTTGTTCTGTTTTATGCGGGCAAATCTGTACAAGCACGCCTGTCCTCATGTAAAAGATATGATGATCTTCTTTATTGTAACATAAATATAGTACAGGAAATAAAAGTACGTACATGTGCATCAAACATGTAGAATGAATCAAACATCAAATAACTGTAGAAGTATGTACATTGACATGGAGGACAGCAAGTGAACGTTAACTGAAGTGGAAGGATACACATGTACACGCACATCGACGAGGCCAGCAAATAGGAGGCATATGTACGTACACTGATGACAGCAAATGGAAGTATACACACGCATTGAGAACAGAAGTTGAAAGTATACCGATGAGCGTGAGTAACAGTGAGTAGACTTAGGGCAGCAAATAGAAGTATATAATGTACGTTTAGAACAGCGAATGGAAATTTACCCATGCACATTTAGGATAGCTAAATGAACACAAAAGCGTACAAATTTAGGACAGGTAATGGAAGTATACATATGTACATTTGCATTTAAATCAGATATCAGGGGGTTTGTCAGGTACTTAGTGAAGAAATGAGGGTACTCGAGTTTCCTCCACCTATAAGGCTGGCCGCCGTCCAATCAGTGAACTGGGGCTTTTACTTGTCTCATTAAGCTTACATGTGGGCCTTCCGGATCAACGAGAATGTGTCTGGCGCATATGTCTCGATGGATGCATCGGTTTTTGTGGAGCTCTGTCAGAGTTTTGGTGACGTCACTGAAGATCTGGAGAACTTCTTCAATGAACGAATCATCTCTCGTACGTGCCCGATAAACGTAGTGATTGAGGAAGACAGCCTTTGGACAGCTAAACTCGGACTCCTGGACACGAAATAAAGCAAATTTAAATGAATCTGAAATCAACGTACACAATGAGATTAAAGATAGCAGTTTTCTACACACTCTGGTCACAATTCTCCGCGCTGCGGTCAGTCTTCGAGTTGTGGTCACAATTCTACACGTCGTGGTCATTCTAAGCGTTCTCCGGTCGTACCTGCATAAGGCCTGCCAGCAACCTACGGAAGGTCGTGGGTTACCCCGGGCTCTGCTTGGTTCCCTTATATGCACCATAACGCTGGGTGCCGCCACATAAGTGAAATATTCTTGACGTAAAGCAAGAATCAAATAAATAAATAACTAAATTCTACGCGTTGTGGTCATTGTACGCGTTGTGGTCATTGTGCGTGTTGTGGTCATTTTACGCGTTGTGGTCTACTCGCTATTTTGTCATCCTGGTTATTCCAGTCGGTCTGATCAGTTTAGGTGTTCTGGTAACTCTTGAATTCTACCGTCTCTCTCATTCAACGTATCCTGGTTATGTTACGCGTTCTGGTCATTTTAGGTGGTCTGGAAGTTCGTGAATTCTATCGCCTCTGTCATTCTAGGCGTCCTGGGTCATTTTAGGACTTCTGGAAGCTCTTGTATTCTATTGCCTTTCGACACGTTCTGGTCTCTTCATTGATTCTGCTTATTTCTGTCATTTCAGGCATCTTAATGCTCTGGTCATTTTAGTCTTCCCTCTCTTTTGAATCTTTCTGACTTGTTCCTTCTGATTTTTCTAGGCGTTAAATGGGACTCTGTTGCTGGACTAAGCATCACCGAAACCTCGTATCTTCGAAGTCTTTCCCTATTGTTGTTTACTAAATGTGATGACCACATTACGTTTGAGTAGTTCCAGACTAGTGACGTCAGGTAGACTGCCATTAATAACACTGGAGTTTCTTTCATCTAATTCTGCTTAAGCCAGAATCCCTGTCCAGTTAGAAAAGGCCATGTTTTACCACACCAAGTTCGGCATTTCTACGAAGGTTTTACCACTACTGTCGCTTTAACGGTAAAACATCGGTAATACAAGAAACACGTGATGTGTTTAGGATTCACATATTATTTCACGCGGTGATAACGGCTGTGACAACCCAGGAGAGATGATTTGAGAAATTAGTAGATATTCAGGTCCGTGCTAATTATCTTGTGATTTTCCTTTAATGAAAACATCCAATCAATGAAACAATCACTTTAAAAACTATATAAAAAAATATATAAAAAAAATATATAAATACCAACGCTTTTAGTTATTACTGCTCATGAATTTTGCTGAGTTAAAGGTCACCGATGACAGCTTGCCTCGAAGAAATACAGGATGCTAGGGTCTAGTGACGTCGCTTATTCTAAAGCCTTCTCGTTCTTGGCCGTCGAGCGGTGTGTCTAATGCTTAAGGCTTCTCGTTCCTAACCGCCTAGTGGTGTCTTACTCTAGGGGCTTCTCCTTCCCGTTCGTCTAGTGGTGTCTTATTTTAAGGGCTTCTCGTTCGTTGTCGTCTAGTGGCGTCTCGTATTCTAAGGCTTTCTTGTTCCTGGTCGCCTGGCGATGTCTCTTATTCAAAAGGCTACTTATTCCTGTCGTCTGGTGGTGTCAATCATTCAAAAGACTACACGTTCCTGGTGGTCAAGTAGTGTCTCTTATTTTAAGGGTTTCTCTTTCCTGGTCGTCAAGTTGTGCCTTCATTTAATGCAGGTTTAGATATCATATCAGTTTAACCTGAAGGTCACCATAGCTTACCATGGTTGTTTCTTCCCGATCCCTGGTGTACCCTGTGAGTCGTGCTAGTCCCGGGATTGTACCTGACAGAATCCTTAGTTCATCTGCCGAATGCAGATACAGCGGACTCTCACGGATAACCGTCTTGTCAGCCTGAGATGAAAATTAATAAAAAAGAATGCTTCATTTTTCCTTGTTTGGACTTGTAGATCCAAGCATGATTTGGCTGTGATTATTTTAAACATATAAACACTAATCAAAAAGGGTCCTGTAAAACTACAACACGTGATTATTTCCGGCACCGACATGGGTTACTTCACACTAAGCGTTTCAAGGCTTGTTGAATAAACCTAATCATCTCGCGAACAGGAGTGCAATGCAAGTTTATGTAGTACATTAGAGAACAAAAAGTTGATTCAGTTTGAGTGAACTACTTTTTACAAGACAAATTCTACATGAAATTAGACATAAACAAACGTTTTGCATCACGAAATGCTCAATTTTCTGACAATCTCTGTGATAACTAGAAGGCATCCAGAAAGTACAACTCCTCTGCCACTGCTGAACGTACGAATCTCCCACCACTGGCGAAGGGACAGTACTTTTTGTGTCGTCGTTAGCAATGGCGAAGAATCTTTGAGAGAATTCCCTGGATGTGGGTTCAGACCAACCGAAATTTAAGGACACCATCTTTAAATAAAATTCACAACGTCTAAAATATTGTTTTCAATTATATTTTTAGTAAATACAATGCGGAAAATCTCTGGTCACTCTCGATCAGCCTGTTCCAAATGGTCCAAAAAGTTCACCATAGAAACTCAGTTTATATTTTCATTAGCTAATATAGGCCATATATGAAATAAGCAAAGCATCGATTTTTAGAGGATGCATACTTTAATTATTAAGTAAAGTGGTTTAGTATTTTCAGTAGGTTGGTGTTAACCAGAAGACAGCCGAACAGTAATTTACCAAAGGTCGCTGTATGGTTTACCCTAAGCAATCAAGTTTCTTTCACCCAGACAAACTGACCACCATAACAAGAATGAAAATTCTTTGGCGTTAAACAACAATGAAATAAATTTGTGTTGATTTTACCCTACATTTACCATATCTTATACACTAATGTTTAAGTTCAGATAATGCCACAAGCCTTATTAAATATATTTAATACGGGTAATAATGGGTACAATCATATAAGTGCATGGCATTCTCGAGCATTAAATTGAAACAACGAGCCGCACATTTTCGTAGTTTGTCTGCTGATGCTCTTTTTTCATAAACAGACAGTACAAGATTGAATTAATTTGGTTCTGAATTGTAAGACAGTCACAACTTGCCCTCCTCCATACCCGTGCTGATATGACTATTTATAAAATAGTTGCTGTTTTGTCGTCAACATATCAAGAGGTTTAGCCTAATAATGTCAACCTACGGGATAAGAAATATCGGGATCATCGTCTTCAACGTATCCAGTCTCCCAAGGATCCGGCACGAAATGTTCTTCTCTGTCTGAGTAACAGAATTGGCACATCATGTACAACAACATCAACGACAGGTAGAATACGGAAAACATGGGAGGTCATACATTATTACCTCCAGACACTGAAAAGCCGAGGTTCAACTAGTCGAACATGGCGACCCCATGTCATGTTTTTTTTTTTAAACTTTCTATGAACTGAGATGAGAAGTTTTTGATTTTTATTACTGTCGTAGTCGTCTTACATCATGTACATTGGAAAGCTTTAGTTCCAATGACAGCCAGGCACTCAAAGACCGTTCTGATGTAAAAGTATACAAGTTGAAATTGGACTGACGGATTAGAAAGTTTCTCCTAGCTGAGAACACTTATACTCACTGTCTAGGACGTCAGGATCTGTCAGTCCTGGCGGGATCCCCTGAAAGCAAAGTTATTATTCGCTGACAATTTCCAGATTTTGTCCGATTCGATCAGTATGCAAAAGTACGGAGCTTTCCAGCTGCGACGTTACGATATCGTGGTGGCACCGTTTTGTGCCTGACGTCGTCGGTTGGGAAATCAATACATTTTATTTAAACATGGTCGGATATATACAACATTGTATTTTATTACTAGTCCACATCAGTCGGAATTCATCCAATACCCTATAAAAGTGCAGTATACAGTAGCTTTTCAGCCCCCGTCTGAGATTTTGTTAAACAACATTAGTAAGGTTTGTTGCCAAGTAGCTTATATCCATGACTGCCAAGAACTGCAGTAGTGATAGTTTTCAAAACCATCTATGATGGTAAGGTAGAAATGCGGCTGAGGTAGCTCTGCTCGGGAATTGAACATGTCTGACACAGTGTATCGATATAAAACCACTAAAAATAGTCTTACTATGTATGTAGTACTTTTACAAAGAACACCCACCTAAAAGTGTATCACCTGATTTTTGCTAACTCGATTGACACATGCTGTCAAATAACTAGATGCCTGCCCTTCAACGTATCCAAATATCATCAGGGGTTGACTGCCATTTTTTCAAAATAAATCAACTGGAACAGGCACTAGCGTCCTATCGCCTTAGAGACAGAGCCAAGGGTCAAGGGGCACATGCTTATTGGATAATATTTGTGTCTGTTTAATTGCAGCCACAAGGAAAAATTGACTTTTTTCAACCATTATTTGTCATAATTTATATCCGCTAAATTACCTGGCAATACTTCAACACACTTCAGAGATACAGCCAATCCCTACCGGTCCCCACCGTTTCCTGTGCGCCAGAATCTTTGACACAAAATCGAATTACTGTTTTCTCAGCTATAAACAATTGCATGTTGTTGTTGTTGTTATTGTAGAGGTTGGCCTTTGTGGGAGAACTGACGGAAAACTAGTGCTTTATGTTGCTTTGTTTGTGCTCTGATAAATGAACAGTAGTAAAATGGAGATAGAAAATAAGGTACGAGAGTCGAGATTGGGTGAATATTGACCAAAAAACACGTTCTACATATTTTTAGCATTTTGGTGGAAAAAATGTACTTTTTAAGATAACCACATCCTTAGGGCTGGTGAAAACATTACCCTTGAACAAACATGGAATATTAACCTCGACGAAATATCAGGCCTTATGCATGTACCCATAAACACCACGCTTGTATAACTTGTGTTATTGCTTCTCAGTGTAGACTCATTCCAGCTGCTCTCACCGTTCAGGATGGCCTTAAGCATCAATCAGTCAATTAATCAATCCATCCGGGTAGACTCACCTTTTCTGCCTTGGATGCTTGTTGAGCTTGAAATTCACACAAGCGTGGATAAGGCGACTGGTCCATGTTACACCGAGGAACTCGCACCTCATCTACCAAGGACATTTTCATTATTAAGGGCCATTTCTTTTTCAACAGTATTTGTTTAGTTACTTGTTGTTTGATTCTTATTTGAAGCCATTCTCGAGAAATTTTCAATTTTGCAATGACGCTCAGTTTTATGGGATGTGGAAACAAGAGTGTCAAGGGTAAACCACCGACATTTAGCAACGTAGAGACAGATATATACACACCATATTGGTGAAAAGAAAGAACTAGACACCTAATAATAGAGTTAGTGTTTTACTGTATTCATTTAATACCAGGAAGAAGATATCAGATATCAAGAAAACAAATTATATATCACAATAAACAGCAACAGGTATATAGTGAATCTATACATGGTTTGAACGCGCTACCCGCACAATGGGTGCAAGCCAGGTGAATAATGACATGAAGAATGACATGGTGCCATCGATAACGGGTGTGGCCGTCATTGACTTAGTGTTCCGCGGTGCGTCTGCGGCGCATGGAATTAACTAAAGTGTCATCCGGAAAGGTGTCCCACCGTATGAGCTCTTCTGCGCTGCGTAAGGGTCCGAGGTGCCGGGTCACGTAACCTCGCTTTAGTTAATGGAATCCCAAAGATGCTTGATGGGTGCAATACGCAGAACCTGGTTAACATACAGATACGATTGGGTGACCCTCGCAGAGTATGAATGAGCTTTGCTCAGCCCGTTTCACTACGCATATGATGTGGACCCATGGTGCGGTACCTCATCCACGCAGCGGGGAGGACCTTTGTTCTGTCACCAACGGATATACAAAATCTATACTCATTTGTGAAGAGGTCACTTCCCCCTCGCTGCTGGGACCACCTGAGTAGCTGGTTTATACACTACAGTCTTACAAAGTGACAACGCACATCCACAATCGGTCCACACCGGATTAGAAGCGAAAAATTCCGCAGCAAATTGTGGACTGTATGAACCGATATCTGGTTGGTGCCAGCCTGAAGCAGTAGTCCAGGTGGCAGAGGCAAACCATCTCACAGATGCTGGAGGCGAATATGCCCTTCCTGGTTTGGGGTCGTCTCGAGAGGGGAGGGGGAGAGGTGGCAACCTAATCATAATTAGTCATCAGTAGTTCCACTGTCTTCGATACGTGTTATTAAATGCGTAATCGTCGGAACACACCAAAATGAGTGGTGATCCGACTACAGCTTAAACCAATGCTTAGTATTCTTAGACTTCCTTCGTCCTCGACTTTGGTGAGCCGTGGGATTCTGGATGTCGGCAGGGGAACTGAAAATTTGTAAATTTCGCTGAAATTACGAGGTCCCACACACGGAGGTTGACATCCGCGAATGGCAACGAAAAACAAATCATGGCTGTTCCTTGCCATTTTCTGAAGCTGAGTTGAAATTACCTCACCTTGCTTTGAAATATAACCACCTAATCTTTGTTGCCTTTCTTTATTGCACAGTATATTAAACCTCCAAGATCAGGATAAAACAGGAAGTCATAACAAGGTTATCATCACTAGAACTCTCCTTGCATCTTCATTCAACCGTCACCACAAACCAACATCCAAGACGATATGGCAACACTACAACGGCATGTTTTCCATGTGGAGTTTTAATTTTGGGTGGATGCCTACATACAGCTGTGAAGATGAGTAACAACTCACAGTTGTTCCATTTGCGCGGTAACCATGGTAAGTAGATCATCATTTTCCCCATATATACCAAAATAAATAGATTTGACTCGGTGTCTAAGCTACAACCTCGGTTTGTATGTACAGTTTAAATTTTTGGTGGATACATAGATACACAGATGACAATTTCGCGTGACTCACATTTGTCCATGTCAGTGGTTTCCCTGATATCTACTACATGTCCAGCCCACATCTCCAATTGTTTTCTATATGCAATTTTAATTCTTGAAAAAGCTTACTGAAATGATTATTTCATTGGGAATTATACTGTGGCGCTTATTGTAAGGGCTACAAACCTTACTGATACCAATATTTTAATTGGAGTAATTTATTTCAGTAAGAATTGCACCACGGTATCACGTGGTTACGTCAGGTGTGAAATATGGTGTCGTCACCTTGAGATTATGTGCTTCATATAACAACTGGACGAAAGATAGGACTCCGTTTCGAATTGCACTCTATATAAAGCCTCGAAAGAGAGTAATCCTCTGTTTCCAAAACTACACTATGTAAATCTCTCAGAAAGATAAGGTTTTGCTACAGAAAGTATTTTATATCAAGTCTCGGATATAGGGCTCTGATACACTGTATAAAGTCTCTATGAAGGATAAGGCTCTACAACATAAAAGTAACAGTGGCACTTACCTTCATGATAATGATGCTGTATTTCCTGGAAATGTGAGAGAAGATTGTAGGCTGTTGGTCTCTTGTCTTCATCCATTTCAATACAGCTGAGAATCGCCCTAAAAATGTCAGGAGGAATGCAGCCTGGTGATTCCAAGGGCTTGATTCCTTTGTGTGCGATCTGTGGAGAACATACTGCGCTAAGAAGTGCGTCCAGGCAGTGGTCTACTAAATGTAACTGTAACTAGGAATATGAGTATGGCCGTGTATTTTCACAGCGTACAATGTTAAGCACATATATAACACACATATCGTAAAAGGCTAACAATATTAGGCCACTAATACGTATTCGAGTTTTAACATTTAACTCACTTTTTAGAAGAATATTTACATACATTTAGACCCTCTCCCAAATACATGTACAGGCTGGTAAACTCAGATCAATTAACGTAGAGCATAGGACAGCCCACTTGATGCAGATATGTGTTTACTGACTGAACTCATGTATCATCTACTTCTTAAATGATGAGACTGAACGGAATGTGGCTAACAGAAGTGCTGGAACTTTCGGCACTCTAATAGCCCCTTTCAAGGGGTGATCTTTTGCATTCTTCATCAGCATTTTAACACCCACAAGCTTTATGGTCCTGTTATATCCCACACGGAAACACCAAAACCAAACGGGCCAACAGTGGTCCTCTATGAACTCTATGTCTGATCTCTTCTGACAACTGAGTAATGGCTCAATGAGGGCTGTGAGTAAAATTTTGGACCCTGCATTTTATAACTAAAGGAATTTCTCTGTCGATTGTGACTTGCAAACGAAAGCCGGAAACGACTTTTATATTTACATTGTCTTCCATTTTGTTGCAATTCAAGACTAGTGAATTTATATTTGTTCGGAAATTCCACCATTGATTTATATGCCCAACATATTATAAGACTTGGAAAACTTTTCTCAAAACTTAGTCAGCAATATTTGTGATATCTATGTTTGTAAAAGACGTTGTCTTGGTAGTAGCCTCACAAGGCAATGCGATTTACAAGAAAATTCATGAAAAATGGATTTAATAAGTTTTGTGAAGTTACGTGGGCTTTGGTCTATATCGATACATACCCAATAGATAACGTCTCCGTATGGATAAGATCTTAGGCGAGGAGTGTACGGCCAGCTGCCATGCATGAACAGTTCATACAAGGTTTGGCCCAACATCCAGATGTCAGACTCTGGCGAAGTTCTCCTGTCTCTCAGTGTTTCAGGACTGGACCATAATGTGGGGATTTCATTTATATCTACGTCTGTCAAGAAAGAAGTCAAGCCAGGTAAAGTGGTTAGTTCAACGGTTATGAGGCGCTTTATTCTAATTCACTGGTGTTTTCCATTGCTTTCATGCGGGATGACGTATCAAAGCAGGAAGGCAATACAAATTGAGTCTTACTAGTCGTAAACACTTAATGACTCAAATAACAACTTGAATTCTTACATGCCCAAATCATATCAGTCCTCCTTGCACAATAAACTGTACCTTGCTGGAGAATACAGCCTTAAACATTACTGGGGCCTCCGTGGCTCAGCTGGTTAGCGCACTGGCGCAGCGTAATGACCGAGAGGCCTCCCACCAATGCGGTCGCTTTGAGTTCAAATCCAGCTAATCCTCTTTCTCTCCGGCCGTACGCGTGAAGGTCTGCCAGCAGCCTGCGTATCGTTGTGGGTTTCCACCGTGCTCTGCCCAGTTTCCTCCTAATGTTGGCCACCGTTGTAATATGTGAATTATATAAGTGAAACATTCTTGAGTGCGGCGTAAAAGACCAATGAAACAAATAAATAAATTAAACATGATTACACTACATAGCTTTGATTTCATTTCTAGGCATGATCTGATTGCGTGATTGCCTTAAACTACCATCAGCATTGATACTTAAATGTTGATGGCAGACGATGGCTGCAACTTGCTGACATGGGGAACAAATAGTGAAGCAGGACGTACCTGTGACGTCTGTAGCATGGAAGTGACTGGCTATCCCGAAGTTATCAAGCTTCACTGTGCGGTCCGCTTTGCAGTAGTAAAAGTTCTCAGTTCTGATGTCTCGGTGAATGATCTGTTTTCTGTGACAGTATTCGATTGCAAGAATCAGTTTTACTGCAATGTCAATCAACTCTTGAAGCGAGAGCCAGTTTCTCTGTGCACGTCTTTCTAACAGGAACTTTTGCAAAGATCCACCTGGCGGCATTTCAAGAACGTAAAGAAACATACCAGGGGATGAATGAACAGCGTAGAGCTGGGTGATGAGACTGCTTTCTCCAAGATGTCTAAGTATTTCACATTCAGTTCTGCGTTTCCTATCCCCTTCCAAGCCGTAATTGTACATTTCAGAGCAGTGGTCAGTGTCTTTGTAAGAGTTGAAAATGATAGAAACATGTGAGCTAGCAACCAAAGGTTTCCTGCTGCCTCCAATCTTCCCGAGATAGTGTTGCCATCGTGAAGTCTGTGTGACCTTGCTCAACTCTCCAGTGTACACACCTCTCCATTCAAGGCCCACCGTGGAGAACAGTTCTGAGAAGTGGCCTTGCAGGACGTGCTCTTTTTCTTTCGCCGACATATCATGATACTGCACGATCCGACGGACATTGTCGGCAATGTGTGAATTCTGGTGAAACAGCAGTGGTCGGAGCTCTTGCTTGAATTTTTCCTGCCAGACGACTGACGTTCCCTTGACTCCTTGCTTGCGGAACAACTGGAGTAGCTTAAGCAAACCAGTGTTGGACTGCATCTCTATCTCCTCACTGGCATTGGTTGATTCTGAAGACACAGTACTTGATTTATACTGTATATGGTTGCTATTTTAAACCTTACCCTAGAATTTATTTCACAAGACGGTTGTCAGAAAAATATGTAGGAAAGACCAGGCAAAGGTCCGGGGATTCCTGCTGCACCTTGTACCTGCTGCACCAGGTAGCTGACAAATATCCTGACTTCTGGTTTATTAGGTGGGATAAACTTCACCAAATGCCTTATTTCATTTATTGATTATTTAACGCAATACTCGAGCTTCATTCAATTACACTCTGTCCGGTCTTAAATTCTGAGGAAACAAGTGAACAAGTGCTTTTCAACAAAATAGGTTTTTTGAAACGCTTATCTGCACCAAAGCCTTTAGGCATGTGTACAACGAGTGAGACGGAATCTATATGTATTCAAATGCTTTGTTCGGGTTTGGAATTGACCCCACATCTCGTGTGTCTGGTGATTGATGATTGTGCACCTCTCTCACTAAGTGACGTAAAATGCCCAGCTTTACACTGGGCAGAGAAGGTGTTAAATTGGGAACACCATAGACAGTTAGTATTTCAAAATATGTTGTAGAAGTTACAAAAGAGAATGTTATCCTAACTTACCTGTTCCAAATTTGTCTTTGAGAAAGGCAACTACGGCTCTTACAATGACCTGATACAAAAGCATCCGTTCTACCTTACGTGCCGCACGGAAACGGACGTACATTGAATTCTGCCTCTGAACTTGCCCTATGACATTTTTCAAGCGGTTAAGGGATGCATCCGTGTGGTCTCTGTGAAACTGAAACATAAACTTGGAAAATAAGTTGAAGAAGAAAAAACTCACAGCTTAAAAGCTCTGTATACAAATTGCAAAATGAAGAAATTCGTTTTGAAATGCCCGCTGTACGCTAAAATGCTAAATGTGGTCACCATGTGTTTCGTGTATTATTAACAGCAGTCTGTGTACATGTCTTCCATATGAACCCATTTCAACTTTTTCATATCTGTTTCAAACTATTTTATTTCCTGTAATAAATGACAGGCATAAGGAGGCGTTTACTTCTGGCGTTTTGCACCTCTTAAAAATTATATTCCACAACAATTTAACAATTAACTACTCACATCTCGCAAAGCATTCTTAAACAGTAGAATACAGGCCACACTTCCTCTGTCTCCCCTTCCAAAAGCCTCGCGTAAAATGATCTGAAGGGCCTTGTAATAATGGTTACGCTCGTTCTCCTCATCAATTTGGAACTGTCGTCCATTTAGCGCTCTCCGGAAATGCTCTTGTTCATCAGATTTGTCACGGTCAAAATGATCTCGAAGTAGCGCCAGGCACAGCATGTACAGTCCGGCAATGTGTGAAAACTGAGGTATCATGAAGTGTTCAGTGGGATCTGGATCTGCCAGAAGTTCAAACAGGTCTTCTTCCAGTGCCGATAGGTCTTTAAACTCTCCGCCATTCAGGTAAGTGCTCCATCTTAGAAGTTTGTACTCGATGTAGCTAAATCCATGAAGACGTACATTTTCCTGGTTACATCGCAGAAGCTGAACGGCGGATGCAAACGGAAGGGCCAACGTGCGTTTGTTGAAAGTCTGCAAGGCGTAGAGGACTGCATCTCGCCTTTTTTCTTCTGAGTCACAGTCATTAAATAAGAAATGAAACCTTTCTTGTTTTAGGTCTTCTTTAACTGAAAATCAAAACGTCAATTTATCTTTATAGTTTACTTTTTACGTCTGCCCGCGCATCATCTGCGGTACGCCAGGTTTGATGAGGTCTAGTAAACAAGACCCGTCTTCACCTACTTTCCAGCATAAAATATAGTACGTTATTATGAGTGATCACGAAAAACTCATTAACGGTCCGCTCACGCAGTCAATCGTACTCTTCACCGAACACCCGAACATGGAGAATAGTAAACTCTTAGGAGAATCATTGATGAAGCCGGAAACCCTTTGCCTACTACGTACACGAAGCTTTTCTTGAATAGTTTTGGACACTCATGATCTTCGAGTCGAATATACAGTTACAATTCCCTCAGACTAGTTTACCATGACTTTCCTTTTTCATTTGATAAACAGGGCTTGGGTGATCTTAGGAAACGATGTAAATTTGACCTGACTCTTTTAATTTAACCTCTTCTGTACTAAATATTTATGTAAGGCAGCATTATGGTGGGAAGACAGAGGCAAAGCCCGGGGGGAATCCATAACCATACGTTTCTGCTTCCTAGCAGATCTTCCCACGTACAACGGCAAAGAACAGCATCATGACTTCCTATTTTAAAATAAGGCTAATCTCTTATTAGTGCCTCTGTAAACTGAACGGGGTGTTTTTGTTCAACCAACTGAATGACTAATGTTTTATGGGTAGGGCTCTTCAAGATAAGCCGATCCCAAGATATTTGACTGATACATCATCGCGGACAAGACACTGTTATGATAATCTTTGCGTAAGTAACAAATGATACTTACACTCATTCGTGTGGTCGTCGTCTATTTCTGTACAGTATTTACGGGCAGTTGGTCCGCTGTCCTGGTGGTCCAAGAGGTCTAGGCTTGGCAGGGACACAAAGCTGATTGGTCCTTCAATGACATGGCTCAATGAGGATTCGGAGTTGTAACTGTCACTTACGTTTTCGATATGCGGGCTGTTTCTACCTTCTTGAGCAGTGTGTTGTGGACGTGTCTCTCTCGGTGCATGTCGGAAAGGCGAGCTACCATCGAATGCCGGACATTCTCCTTCAGACATCCCCTGGACGCCAGGAGCAGTTGGTGTGCCAGTAAATCTTAATGACTGTGTCACGTTTTTAAACAACCAGTCCATGAGGCTGTTGTACTCGTTAGTTTCATTAACGTTGTAAAGAGGAATACAGTTAAAGTCTTTGAGAAACGGTGGAACTGCTATCGGTTCTGATAGAACTACCACGAACCGTTCCCTAAAGCTCTCCGCTTTCTCAAAACAATTCTCGAAGCTTTCAGTTACGAACTTACACGCCGGAATGACGCTGTACAAACATTGCCTGGTAAATTCTACGAAATGGTCACTTCGTACTCCGGCCTTTGGGTACGCGTCACGTCCCACAACTGTCGCCAAACCCAGTGCTTTGAGGCCCTCGTGTAAGCGTTTTTCGACATATGGACAGGCACAGCTGATGGCGGAGCACTTCGCCAGATGTACACCGTACTGGTGTTCCTCTGCACCTGCCATTTTTTTCTATATACTCCGTGCCAGTTCTGGAATCTTAAGAATCGTTAAAATGAAAAATTTTTAAATTAAAGACAAATGGGAATATTTATTCCCTCAATGCTGAAGGCATCCCTGAGCATTCTATATTCCTCGAAAGAGATCGGAGTTTAAAAGCATATTTTAAAGTATCGCTAGAAAAAAATATTTCAGTTTCAACAGAATGAAAGTGAAACAGGGTATTAAGCTGCACATGGCCTAAGTTTACACGATCCACCAAACTGCACAAAGAATGCTTTCATGTGTTTCTACGGTTCAGTGTCGTTTTCAGCTTATTTTTTTTTTGGTGATTTCGTGACACTCTCACCTGGTAGCATATAAAATTCGAAAGTAGGAAGAGTAAAACCAGAGCAGCGAGGACATGGTGATGGTTGGCAAATGCTCACACGTTACCGGTGAAATCCGGCCTCTTGTCAATTTACCTGAATTAGGGCTTTATTCTAACTATCCATATAAGTGTTTATGAAGTAACAACTTACACCCCACCCCCACACCATGGCTTAATCAGCAGGTAAGCAAAGTACAATGATGTTAAATGCAATTTACTAGTTGTCATTAGTGTAGAATGACTCAAAGTACTGTGCTGCGATCATATTTAACACATGTATTGTACTGTTACCCCGCAACGGTGTAATACCGGTGCGTGGAACTCTTCTGTGTGTGAGGTTTGAGAAGTTTGAGACAGGAATTCAGTGGATTGCGTTCGTGGGATGTTGGCAGCCAGTGATTGATTCCGTGGATAAGCGTTTTCAGTTTCAACTAACCACAGTTCATTAACCGTTCACAAAATACATAAGGAACGCCACACATGGATCGACTGTCATTTTCTCGACTCTCATTTAAAGGAAAATAAATGATGGAATGTTCACACGGGACTTGTGGTGCTCATGTATTAGCGGTTGTCTGACTGTTTATATCTCTTCTGAGAGTGAGGGCAGCAAATGTATACAAAATAACATGAAAACAATGCAAGTGGACCACCCAGTTACAGTGTCCAGACGCCAGTAATGGCGCCTTAGTTAACCAAAGTATTATATTTTACTCATGATGTTGTGGTCATTTATTACTTTTCTACGATGTACTCAGGATATTTTATTTATTTGAGGACAGTGGCGGAAGTGGAAGGAAACGGGTCAGATCTCCGGATCAGATCATTCACAGGTCGCTGGCAGATCTTCCAACGAAGAGCCGGGCTTGACCTCACAGCTACCGCATTGGTGAGAGGTCGTAAGTTATTGCAGTGCGTTAGTGTAACGGCGTAGTGCGTTCCAGGATCTGTAACTGCAAATATATCAGAAATCGCCGAGATGTGTTTGACACGAAACACACCACAGTCGCTTTCAGGTATATATTAAAGCCGTAGTTATTCTGTAGGATGGTAGACTAAAACAGGTTTTCATACTTGAACATTTACATTCTACAACGATAACAGCTGATCGGCCTACAGTGTTATGTGAACAACAACAGGCTTCCATACTAACAGGGTATCGGTACATCAGCACATTGAAGCTGTACCGCATTGTTCAGTGATTTCCGCTGTATAACACACAACAAAAGTTTAAATAGTTCAAAACATCAAAAGAAATCCCGCAGTTCAATAAACGATTACATGAGCTCTCGTCGCCATGACAACACTACCAGCTCGTGCATTGAATGTTGCATAAATCTTCTTACGCTTGACATCCTGACTAAATCACATCATCATTTACCCCCTAAAACATTTCTGCAGTTACTTACACACTGAAATACATTTTGAGTTTAAAAAATACATGCAAATATGTCAGAAATCACTCAGATGCGTTTGAAACAAGACACGCCACAATCGCTTTCAGTTATAACTCAAAGTGAAGCTGTACTCGGGGATTCCCCTAAGACCAGCTGGCTATTACATAAATGTGTTTGGGTTTATGAACAAAAGCACGTTAACCACTCGGGCACGCAGACCCCTGTTGTACTCTATACATGTACAATTTCTTATATATTAAATATATTTATTTAATTATTTGATTGATGTTTTACGCCGGACCCTAAAATATTTCACTTATACAACGGCGGCCAGCAATGTGAGAGGAGGAAACCGGTCAGAGCCCTGGGGAATCTCACGCCCATCCACAGACTGCTGGCGGATATTCCCACGTACGGAAGGAAAGGAAACCAACATGAGCGACTTGACATCACAGGGTACATTAAAAATAGAGGAGTTCCCTAATGTTTTGTATCATGATTATTTCAATGCATTGTTAAACAAGCACAAACTCGGGATATCTGGTGATACAAAAGCACATGTTAGAATCCAAAATTTTCTGCATAGGTACAGATAGTCTTGTCTTTAGTCCCCATGGTAAGATCTTTTTAATTAGGGAGTATATATCCCATTGAACAATGCGTTAATTTACAGAAGTGTGTCTCCCTATTACTGAAACACATTTCGGTGATACCAGAAGTCATCGCTTCCAACCTGGCATCAAGTTCAGTTTAAATACATGTATCACGTTTCTATCAAATGAAGTGCCCACGCAAAGTCGCTGTTGAGACCAGTAGGACTGTTCCGATCTTCCTTACTAGTTTTGTAGTCAGTTTTTCAACTTTAACAATGAAAATACATAAGGCATAGCTAAAATCTCGAGCGGTGCCTGGCATTACCACCATCTGCAAGCGGGCTTTCCTCTACAACACAGCAAAAAATCAACCCAACATGACTACCATTTCTGAGCTGTTGCTGCTGGAAGTGACCTGATTGCATTTTGTCACCTTGATATTCTGGGGGGGGGGGACCTTGTAAGACTGTATGTGTGGCAGTATTGTCTAATCAGTGTTCCAACACGGACCACTTGCTCGAAATGCGCATGTGTAACCTATAAGAGGAGAGAGGTTTTTCAATTTTGTGTCCGTCAAATCTGCATATGATGTTGGCACTCAAACCAAAGTATTATATTGCTCAGGACAAAGTAAAACTTAGAGGGCTGTATCTGGGTGCAAACCCAGGTTGACGTTTTGAGTATCTGTGGTATAATGTTTTATGGAGGCGGGAGATTTCTGTTTCTGTTTCTGTGAAAAGAAATTCCACAGAAATGAATGTTCATCCTGCTTTTCCTTATAATGAAACACTTGTGTTTATTAAAAACATACAATAACTGTTCCAAAAGTTTATAATTTTTTTCTGGTATACAGACAGCACCTTCAAACAAACTGTATTAAACATAAGAAGCTGCTCAACTTTCAGGCGTATCTTAAAACATGTTGTCTTCAAATTGAATGTTTTGAATCATTTTGCATGTGGTCGAATGACAATAGATAATTGCACATTCCTATAGTAAGTCACAAGTGTAGGCCTTGTATAAAAATGAACCAAAAATAACTTCTCTTCACACATACACACGAAAACAGTTTTGGTCGGATAGATTGAATTTTTCAATTAACTGTGTAAATGAAAGTTAAATGGTCAGAGCTGTTTCGTTTCTGGACTAAAGTTTACCTGAATAAATTGGGGAGGGGGTGAATAGAGGGACGGTAATGGCTTGGGATTAACCATAACAAGTATTCACAAAAGAATCTAAGAGCATTTTCACACAACTTTAACTTGGTCTCCACACAGTAAACGTGATAAGGCAAAGCTGGGCCTATGTTTTTATAAGTCACACGAGCGCATATACTTTTCTTACTATTTTTGTAGCAAATTTATCAACTTTAACTACCAAGATATGTATCCCTAAACTTTTGTGCGGTGCCATGCCTTTTGTGTACAACATATCAAAAAATTAACTTAGCATGATAATAATTTTTTGAGCTGTTGCTACTAACATTGTTTTGTCTTCTTGGTTACTTGGAGGGGGTAGCAACTCTGGCAAAAAATTTTCAGTTCTCTCCAAACTCCAGACCTGATATTGCCCGGTCAGTGCTCCAGCACTGTGTGTTCTCATGAACACGCAGCATGAATTTTGCCATACAACAAGTGACTGAGTGTATGTGACGGGACGTTTCATCGGATGGCCTGGCGAGGGTTTACAGCTACCTTCAGTTTTTGATTCAGTTAAGAGTTATGTTGTACCTTAACTAAATGAAAGAAGTTGACATTGTGGTTTTGTAAACACGGGGTTTCCCTGTGGGATTCCCCTTTTAGGTACGCGGATTTAGTTTCCAGGGGTCACAGTCACATAATTCGAAGAAGTACCGTCACCAACAGGTAGCCAGTCAATAACAGAGGTATATGCTCTTCAACCACAACAAAATTTAGATCAGAGCTGTCCAATACTTACTTTGGGCGTTGCTTCGTGATACAATATAGAACAAGTATTGCGTTGTCCCGAAGCAAAGCAGACTGTGTGACGCTACCTAAACCATGGCTATTATTTATAACAGTATTTCTGACTAATTTTTAGTACACATACATTAGTCCTACATGCGCTCCACCCTCGCCCCGACGTTTGGATGTCGCTACACCGGTGGAGTCATACAACCTTCCATTTAATTTCCTGACAGTAGTGCCAGAGTTCTGCAGCCTCGCAACTCTGCCACTGACTAACATGTGGGCTACAGTTTCGGCGGTCTTACCTTTATTATTTAGGAATTGACCGGCCTGGAAGCTCATTGTTCCATGATAAAAAAAGAACGACGCCATGTTTATGGCGGCATTTCCATTTGTGGCGCGTATCAATAAAATATGGCCTCGTTTTTGTTTTAACATGGAGGGATGGGATTCTAGGCCGGACAGCTCCTAAATAATGAAGGTGAGACTGCCGAAATTGTAGCGCGCATGTTTGCGAGTGTCTGTACTTATGCAGGAGGCACAAGATAAGTGACTGAGTCTGCGAGACGGCAGAAATCTGGCACTACTCCCCCTAAGTGAAATGGAAGGTTGTCTGGCTCTACCGGTATAGTGACATCCAAATGTCGGAGCGATGGCTCATGTAGGACTAACATAAACATTTTGTTTAAAATTATTACTGAATATTAAATATTCATGGACATGTTGATATTTATTAACATTGTTTGATACCCCCCCCCCCATCAACCTAACTCGGCTTTTGCCATGAAAAAAACTAGATTATCCGGAGTGCTCAGAGTACACCATAAATTCGCCTCGCCCTATGTGCGCGACAAACCTGATAACTTAAAACATCAGTGGACCAGCTACAATTGGATTCGAACCCATTACCTTACTGGCCAGCGGTCGAACTTTGCCAAACCCACGGCACAAACGGTGATATTATTCGCTTTTAGTTCAGCCAGAATCCCCTCCGAAAGCTATAAATGCAGAGACAGTCGAAAATATTTGTTCCAGAAACTGTTTTACTACCAGTAAGTCATTTTGCAGATGTGATTAAAAGTTCTTGTGTGTGTATGTGTGTTCAAAGTGACAAAGCCATTTCCGAAGTGTCGGGAATGTTGCCTATTGTGTCAGAAAGCCATGCTGGAGGCCGGAAGAGTGTACAAACCCTGAGGACCTCTTATTTTAACTGACCGCTTAAAATATGGTAATGGGGTTATGTTTGCTGCAAAATAAAACAAGCTGCTTGAACGACAAAAATTCTGTACCCCCCCCCCCCCGATTTTTCGAAAACCTGAAACTGGAATGTTGTTCACCTTTTCGCAAGCGGACCGGGTCGAGTAGTAAATTATGGCAAGCATAACTTTGAAGGCAGCAATATTTAACCGACTGCTTTCTCTTAAAAGTTGCTCTCCCCAGTTTATCAGTTTCAGCAACGTTGGGATTAACAGAAATACCAAAAATAACGTCCCACCCAGTTATAGCGTCCTTACTTCAGACATAACGTTCCCCACAGGTACAGAACCAAGGCGTCAGGCATTACGGTTCTCTCCAGATACGGAATCCTGGCACCAGATATAACGTCACACCTATGTACAGAATCTTGGCACAAGACATAACCCTCAGTTACACCATGCGGAAAACAGATATGTCTCACCCAGTTACGATATCGTTACCTCAGACATGACGTTCCACTCAGACACAGAATCAAAACACCAGACATAACGTTCCCCCAGGTGCAGAATCCAGGCACCAGACAAAACGTACACCCAGAAAAAGAATCCAGGCACAAGATGTGAGGTTTCACCTAGTTACAGAATCGTGCCACCAGACATAACGTCCGACCTAGTTATATTGTCCTGGCGCCAGGCATTACGAGCCACTCAGTTACAGCGTCCTTTAATAAATTAAGAGCGACTAGCAAAAGTTGGGAGAAACTAGTGATTTAAAATGAAACAAAGTACCTGAGAGAGAGAGAGATGTGTGTTGCTAGGCGCATATTCTCGCGTTTACAGGGTAACACACAAAAAACAATGACTTGAATCATAATAATAAAAATCATTATATTTTCCCTACTTTGAGATAAGATCTTGAACGAAGAAATTTAAAAGGTCTGTCTTGAAAAAGAAAGTTAGAATGAAAACAAATGTGTCATTCTTTTCCATTACGTAATATCTCGAACACACTTTTATCAAATCGACCTGTTGAGAAAACATTGTCAAACAGTTAATAACTATGAAACTGTTCGAACAGTTTAAACGAAAGACTGTCTTTGAGGGAATCAAAGTAACAGATGTGTCACTCGCTTACAAAAATGTCATTGAAACAAAAGCCGTCCAGGAATGATCTATTTCCGGTATTCGTCTGGTGATTTCAGTCAGCGGTGACCATACTTCCACAGTGTGCGGTTTATGGTCAAGGGAGGTGAGAATTTTTGTTTCTTGGTTTGTCATACTAAAACGCCTTCTCCAGATGAGGATGTCACAATTTTTGCTTTTCTGTGTGGGTAAGCACAGACCTTATTGTTTTGTTTCTTCGTACTCTCAGGTTACGAGCACTCTTATGCTTCTCTTTTGGAACTGAAACAGATTCAGAAAGTTAAGTATGCACGGACGATTGAGAAAATGTTGTGATGGGGTACATGCATGTCCTGTAGTAGGATGTGGTCCTGCACAATATTTCGCAAAAATATACAAAAAGTTCTTCCTTCGATGGCTTGGTTTCAATGGCTGCAGAACGAATAGCTTTTTGTTAGTTGTTGCATCGGCTTTTCTGCCTCTCCGCTTGCCTGAGGCCATAGCGGAATGATCTTTCTCTGTTGAGCCCAAGATATTTGGCTTGGAGAATTTAGTGCTTTGGAATGAGTTTCCATCATCACTTTTTATTTTGGCGGAATTCCGAACTAAGAAAACACCTTGTCGACAACAGGAATCTTAGAAAAGGCTGATGGGGACTTTAGACTTTCCACAAGGGGAAATCTGCAGTAGTCATCCATTATCACAACAAGAGATTCTTCAATTATCGGTCCAGACAAATCAATGAAGACGTGTGTCCTCGGTTCATCTGATAATTCTGTCATAGGCAAAGGTTTAGGGTTGGTTTTTTTCGGGGGGAGGGGGGGTGGGCAAATTAACTTGACAAGGGAGGCAATCAGAGATTTGGGATTCCTTTAATTTGTCAACGTCGGGAAACCTTCTCCTACTGTAACCGTTTGTATGTGTTATACCTTAAGGACTGCTTGTACACTTTGTACTGCTCGTTGTTTGTCCCTTATTAGATACGACAAACCCATTCCTCCGTAGAACGATATCATTATCAGTTATTTGACCCCGTCTTTTATACATTGTAATTTTTCATTGCTATACCAACGGATCAGCATTTGACCCAGATACTGAGCTGTTTATACGTTTTAACCTGAACTTAGTTCAGTCGAAGCCCTTGTGTTTATGAGTTTTAGAGTATTTAACAGTGTGACATTATACAAATATATAAATAGAACTGATGTCATCGCCTAGTTATTCAGTCAAGTAGACCTACGTGTACCTGGGACAAAGGTTTTCTTGAAACCCGATTGCATGTCCATGTGCTACTTTCTATTGACATAGCGTATGCATTAATAGTGTGTAATAGCTCAGTGCATTCAGAGGTATGAGTGTACAAAAATCCCCGAATCCAGTGGCAGAAAAAACCAGATATTGCTTCAAAAGCCTCCGATCATTGGAATGATAATCTAAATATTAACATACTTGAAGACGAAAAACACTGTAATCTAAACCAGAAACTGTCTTTTCTTATTTTCTAACATTGATTTTTACACTGAATTAAATGCAGTCCAATACGCATCAAGTATTTGGCAGGGGATCACAATCATCACGTTTAAGGCCAGTCATAAGACCGTGATTTTTTTTACTTTCTAACGGTTTGAATTCTCCTCTATTTATTAATGTTTCGTGTATATCCTTCCATGAAAGAAATCGGCCTCCACACAGAATTCAAACACTTGGCTTCATTTCAGTCCGTGTATAAAAATGATGTTAGAAATAGTTTCTTGTGTTGATTTTCTAAGGGAATACCTATCCCGCTGGAAACTGTGGACACCACAGACGTATGTCCCCCCCCCCCAAGTTAATAGAAGCCTTTTAAGTGCGGTGATTTAATTCCGAAATACTCATAGGTTATGAAGGATAAACAGGTTACGAATAGAGCTATTTATAGAGGAGAAACTGTCGACCACACGACATCTTCAGTACACACGCATTCATGGACCTGTTCTTGTGTAAGAACTTTACATAGAGGAGGCAACCTACACTGCACTGACCTACCTAGACACAGCCTAGTGACTTGTGCTGCCTTAAAACCGTGACTATCCTGACAGTTTTCAAGTAAAACATAACACAGCAAACCCTATTTATTATTTTATTACTATTATTATTATTTTTTTATTACATGTATAGCTTGAATTATTATTTATTAATATATATTTTTGGACATGGTCCCCGCCGCCCATTTGTGAGTGTGGCGGTGTATGAAAACGAAAGATGGGGAACAGTGCTCAATGGTCACACACGAGTGATCAACGCATATGAAAGTCATGAAGCTCGCTGAATGAAAACTTTCGTTTGTTGCTCACATTAAACCAGACACTTTTCGTATGTATTGAACACAAGTGTACGAATCTTTTTCTGACATTATTCTTTTGAGGACTTTACGAGAAGACAAAAAAAGAAGTAAAATAGTAATAAAATAAGCTAGGCTTCTGCCCATTTAACGAACCGAAGCTCCTTAACCGGAGCTGGTTAACTGACAGATCGACTTCGCAGTCGTGAAATATAGATTTTTCCGATCTATAGATATAAGACCATATCTGCGTAAGACGCCGCTATATGGTACAATCTCTGCCATTACTCTAGCGTCTACACAGCTATCTTGCAAGCTGGTCGCCATTTCTATAACTCCGTAGTAAAACAAAATTCCACTAATATCGCGTCATACCACACGTATTAATATCGTTTCCACGCTTTTAAACAAATATACAGAAAGCTTTATCCAACTATTTACTTCTGAAAAATATGTAATGCCAAGGTAAAAAAAAAATCCAGAAAAATTTTCTAGTAATTATGAGAATTTTTTTTCGGGATTTTTTATCTTGTCTCTAACCGGCTTTCGTAGTTATGTGATACACTTATTTATTTCTCTGGCACTGATGTTTTAGTAAGGTGAAGAATACCTTTGACAATGTTTTCCAGTGCATAATAGGTGTGATTTACGCCGACGACAACTATTCAAACCAAGTGTTACTTCATGAATATCTACGATAAGTCAATTGTGTGGCTCACTGCGCAGTTCGGTATTGTAAGGAATACACGTTTATTGTAAATTAACAATTTTGTGTACATACGAACGCACTAGCTCTGATTACGTAAGTCTTGGGAGGTATGATGATGCCATACGTTCAGGTCATCATCTGTCGATTTACACTCATGATCATTGCGTGACGACCCCAATGATCATCTAATGTATACAGTCTAAATACTGTTCTAATTTGAGATCTCTGGTGGATCAGAAGACAGTGTCACTTGTCTTTTTTACGGACAAAAAAAATCTAAAAATTAAAGAAATCAGCAGGCCAATATAGTTATTATTTGCAGACAAAATAAAGTCCAGACATGAGCATTAAAATGCATGAGATAATGTCTACCAATAAATTTTGCCCATAAATTTTGGAAAAGCGTTTACAAAGGCATATCAACCTCCTTGCGTCATAAAATTCCAGATCCATGTCAAAGTTTGGCAGAAAATTCTTAACAATCTGCATTAAAAATTATCCATGTATTTTAATAATACTCAAGATCTAGACCTAGATTTGTTTAAAAAAATCGAATATTCGAATTAAGAAAGGGGAAATTTCGAAAAAAAAGTCAAATTTTCAACATTATTAAGTCAAAGATTTGATATTTCCTCAGCAAGTTTGTTCTTCATCTTGACACCAACTGATTTTCGCCACAAACTATTTTGCAGACATGACATAAATATAAAGAATAATAGAACTGTCTGCATACATATCTGTAAAATAATGAGAAGCCAGTAAGACTGCGTGCATTTGTCCGTGATTTTATACGCATACAGAAACAATATCCAAGCAGATGGTCTACATATATTCCTTGCCCGTCTGGTGACATTGGGACCTTTTCTAAGGTGAATTGGCCAATCAAGGGCCCAGGTGGAACTATCTCTGAATTATGATAAATGGCAGTGCGCGAAGCCTTGTGCTCTCACTGGCTTGTTGTTGTTGTCATTTCTGTTATATTTCGATTAAGGTCTTTTTAACTAAACCTGTTACTAAGCCAGTATGTGAGAAAGGGAAAACACACGCTTCAGCCTAATAACAACGTGCCAATTGCTTTTCTGCTTACCGTTATCTTGAAAATGATTATTGTTACTGTTCAACTTTTTTTTCCATTTCATTAATTTCTTTTTCGTTATTGCCTTAGACACTAGCCCTTAAAGAAGAGTCCCCCTTGGGCGTCGCACTCAAATCTGATGTTCTTCCATGCATTCTCTGTATATTTCAGGTGGACAATTCGCTTAGTGGAAAAGGCACATTTAAAGATTCATAAATATTATTAACACGTTGAAGCGTCAAATTAAGCACATATATATGACTGTGAGCAATGATGATGGGCGAAATATATAGTTACTTTCATGTTATGATACATGAAGTACATATTAAAATCAGAATAAGGCGGCCCGTGGCTGTGAGAGTTAACGCGCCAGCACCAGGTGCCTCTCACCATGCAAAATGGTCGCTGTGAGTTCAAGCCCAATCTACGCTGGCTTCCTTTCTGGCCGTACGTAAGAAGGTCTGACAGAGACCTGCAGATGATGATGTGTTTCTCACGGGCTCTGCCTGGTTTCCTCCCACCATAATGCTGGCCGCCGTCGTATAAGTGTAATGTTTTTGAGTACGGTATTAAACACTGATCAAATACATTATTAAAATGAACCTACGCATGAAGATAAAATGCAATAGCATTTTGAGTACGGCGTTGATAACAATCAATCGATCAATGAAATATTAGTGCGGTTTACAGATATGACGGTCTGTACTTTGTCAAATCGCACGATCCTCCGTTAAAGCAGGAAACGCTTTTCTTATATAGGCATACCGGGGGCTTCCGTAGCTCTAGAGCAGCATAATGAACCACGAGTCTCCCAGCAATGCGGTCGTTGTGAGTTCAAGTCCAAGGCCATACGTAGGAAGATCTGCCAGCAACCTGGTCTTGGGTTTCTCCCATGATCTGTCCTGTTTCCTCCCACCTTAATGCTGGCCGACGTCGTATAAGTGAAATATTCTTGAGTACGGCGTAAAACACCAATCAAATAAATAAACAAATAAATAAATAAATAAATAAATAAATAAATGTATTTGTCAAATCGCTCGATCATCTGTTAGAGCAGGACACGCTTTTCTTATACATGCATACTCAATCCAATATATTCCCCAAATCCAAACTAGGCTAGTTTCACATGTAGTGGGTGTTGGCTAATGTCTTTTTCTATCAAACTTGTATTAAAATTTGAAATGTTGTTCGCCACATGCTTTGTAGACAGTAAGATGTTAGGAGGGAGAAGTGCTATGTAAAATGAAATTTTTCCAGAGGAACAGACTTACCTGAGTTTTGCGGCTTCATGAATCTCGGAACTCACTCTGTCTTTCTCAAATATTCTTGGTGGAATTACTAGCAGTTTTATGACGGGTATTGCCATGGGGAACCCCCTCGTCTGCCCTAAAATCTGTACAGATTTCAAGACACAATCTGACAATAATGAGCTACAATTCAGAAATATGACAACCTGCTGAAAAGCGCACGGGTGAGTTTCGTACTGTGTACACTCACATAATTATTTATAGATAGGTCACCACAAAGAGTAACGTAAAGCTACAGTGGAGGTCTTAGGAAGCAGACGAAGCCCCGGGAAAATGGTGCATTTACACTGCCTATTGAATGAAAATGTATTTATTCACTTGGTTGGTGTTTTACTCTGCGCTCAAGAATACTTAAGCATATCACTTATACACGTACGACGGCAGTCAGCATCATGCCAGCATGCAAGTTTTAGCATTCCCTTTAATGGTATATGACAATTTATTGATTGATTGATTGACATGAATTATGTTCAACGCCCTACTCGCACGATGTCAGGATAAACCAGCGATATTTGGTAAGTTTCTGACAAACTTTCCGTGTGTGATGTTGGCGACAGACTATCCTCCGTTGCCGACGGGTTAAGCGCTAATGCAGCGTAATGACCTAGGTGTCTCTCACTAGTGTGATCGCTATGAGTTCATGCCCAGTTCAGACCGGCTTTCTGTCCGAGAGTACGTGGGAAGATCCGCCAGCAACCTGCGGACGGTCGTTGGTTTTCCGCGGGCTCTTCCCAGTTTCCTCCCACAATAATGCTGACCGCCGTCGTATAAGTGAATCTAATGAATACCTATGAAATAAACAGATAAATAAATAAACAGACTTGTACACAACATTTGAGGAAGATATAAAATGGTCTCCGGGAAACAGAAGACTGCAAAACGGCCGTGCGAGCGCATCAGTCTTTTGTTGTGGTCTCCTAGGTGGCACACACAGTGAGAGTGGGAATGCAGACCTGCATGTACACGTAAATGTATATCAGTGACGACTTTATAAGATATTAGCGTGAGGTCCACCAGTGGTTTTCTTCATTTCTGGAGGGTCAGTGTTGCTTTGCATTTAATTATTTATTACCGTGGAGGTATTTAGAGCCGAATCATTTCGAACATCATACCGAAGAACCTACTCATACAGTCAACCCACCCTGTACAGACATAGGACTGACAAGTCTGTCTCCGATTTTTTTGGAAATTCCAAAGAGACGATACCAAAAATTGGCAATGGTGGAGAACGCAGCAGTCGTTCTATCAGCACTGTCAGTAATGCAATCAACTTGTTGGCAAGAAAAACAGGCCGAGCACAGACTTGCTACATTTCATTCTTTTTTTTCCTTACCTCCACTGAATTAAGAAAATAGGGTCACACGAGCAGTATGTTAAATATTGCCAGCAAATCCAACTTTCTGAGGTGTTGAAGGAAAGCCATCACATATCATATTGTGACTGTCGTCATGCCTCAGAAAATGACGTTGCATGAACGTCTCGCGGTATAGTCTTCGGAAAACGGGGATCATTTTGGTGCACGATTAATCATAGCCATAGAACTGCCACATGCTGCTTACAGCGCACGCGCTGCACCCCACGTAACGTAGGGAGCGGGAAGGGAGGTAAATCTTAGACACAATTGCTCGAATTGCTCATGTGTACCCTTCAGCCGTAACCTATGCACACTCGTACCCTAGGTGAACACTATAGAAATATCTCCGTCTTCGGGTTACAAAAATAACTTGGTCATTACCGTATAAGAGTCCATGCCGAGCATCTTTCAATATCCAATAAGGCCACAATCAGCTAAATGGTATATCTAATAATTAAACGAAGTCCAATTGGATGATAAGGAGCTGCTTTGTATCATTATTTGTAATATGGAAATAAGAAGCACTTTTGCCTATAATGGTTGTGGAAAAGCTAGCATTGCACAATGATTCATTTGCCTTTCACCCATGAAGCCCCTGTGAGTTGAAAGTAACCTGAGCATTGCTTCCGTTCCAGTCGAGCCTTAGAATACCTCCTAGCAACATGCTGATAGTCGTGGTTTTGCTCTGGCTCAGCTCGGTTTCCTCCTCTTACATATTGCTGGCTGTCGTCGCATAAATGAAATCATATAATGCTGGCAGCCGTCGCATAGGTGAAATTCTTGAGTACGACTTTAACACCACTGAAATAAACCCATAAAAAGTGACTTGCTATGCGATGATTTATCTATCAATGTTGTTGCCATTTTCATCACAGTCCTAGTAAATTACCAATTTGTGAGTCTGTGGAAAGCCCATAGCAGACACAAACACTTCCTTCCGGGGCCCCGTAACTGAGCGGGTACATGTAGCGCGCTTTTGCAGCGTAATGATCCAGGTTCCTTTCACCTGCCATCGTATAAGTGAAATATTCTTGAGTACGATGTAAAACCACAATCAATAAATAAACATTTCCATCATCCACTGTAGCTTTCATTGCAAGAACAACGTACAAGCTGTTCACAACGTTGAATGACTTCTGGTATAAATTTAGTTGTCAAGAATGTTTCCGATCCCTTCTCAGGCACCGTCGACCAGTCCCACATGCAAATTGATGAAATCTCTGACACTGTGATCTTCATTTGGGCCAGTAATTGCCAGACCGACAAGCAGCCCTGTTCTTTCGTAGTTTGAGGACACCGTGTTGGCATGGTTGTTCATCGAAAACCACAAACCGCTTCAGTGTACCCTATTCATTCATTCATTAATTTATTTATGTATTTATTTATTTATTTATTTATTTATTTATCCGATTGGTGTATCACGCCGCACTCAAGAATATTTCACTTATACGACCGCGGCCAGCATCATGGAGGGAGGAAACCGCACGACCACCCGCAGGTTGCTAACGAACCTTCCCACGCGCAGCCGGAGAGGAAGCTAGCATGAGCTGGACTTGAACTCACAAGGACCGGATTGGTGAGAGGCACGGGGTCATAATGCGGCGCTGGCGCCCAAATTCACTCGGCCACGGAGGCCTCCCTATTCATTGCTCTATGACATAGAATGCTGTCGTGATATGTTCATGTGTGCCAAACCTCTCATGCAGTTGTCTTGCCTCTTCTCTGAAACAAGAGACTGCAACAGGTCAAGGCGTGAACCAGCAAAGCCGCACTTTGGTGTAAATTGTCATGACGCTGGATCGAAGATAAGACCGAAACATGGGAACCGATTCAGACCTACTTTGTTGGCATCTGTATTCATTTACCGTCCAGTACAAGAATATCGCTGCTGCTCTATTAGAACCAATGCTCCATGCATTCCATGTCATCTAAGGCGTCATGCATTCTAATGACGAAAAGCGTCAGAGTTATGAGTTAAAACAACACCTCCGATGACATAGATGTTATGATGGCCAATTGCAACTGCGTTGAATTCTTGTATATGCTGACATACAGACAGGTTTAAAATCCGTTGAACCTTCTATAACATCTAGTGACTAGCTTTCTTCGGATCTGCAGGCTCACACAGAGTCAGGCTATTTTTAGGGAAGCTGCCTCAGGTGGTAAAATTTCTGTTTACAACAATTAAATTCTTAAGCCTTAACACTCTCGGACACAAGAAGATTAACGTAGGTACTGAGATTTTGACCGTGAGAGTGTCTCGACCACTCAATGTCCGTGGGAACGGACCAATGGACATTTGGCCTCTATATTCCGGCCACTAATTGTAAAAAGTGGTAACTCATACAATTATGACAATCTCACTCAACGATGAAGCCAATTCTAACAACATCTGCACATTGTTCTTACAGTTTTGTTGCCTAAACACTTCATTCAAATAATAAACATGACAATTAAGGAAGTATCGAAAACACATATGACATGCACATTTAAGAAACATTTACATTTAAAACCTATTGAATCAACACAATTTCTGACGTCGTAACATTGGCTGCGAACACCTGAATCCATTAGAGTCACTGTAACAGTCTTAAGAGTTCAGTTCAGTTCACTGAAACAACAATTACTTTTTATCCTCAAAGTCACGCTCAATCAGTAACGCTGGCTTTCTAACAGCCTTTGCCTTTGCAGCAACGAAGATTTCGTATGCATACACTTTAGTCGCGCAGCCCAATGGTCAGGAACTCCTGGGAGCAAAGTTGTTTACAACAATAACCACGTCTCCAACATTAAACTTTTCTCTAGGAAATACCCATTTCTGACGTTCCAGTAACAAAGGTACATATTCACGAGTCTATCTCTTTCAAAAGAGATCTGTCATGCACTGAACGCGATCTCCGCCTACAATATCGATCATCCCTGGATAAGATAGGCTTTCGCTTCCAAAGTAATAGATGATTCTGTGTCAGTGTCTCCAAGTCATTTGGATCAACTGATACCCTGGTGATAGGGCGACAAATGGCGATTGCCTCCACCTCATACACAACAGTGTATGAAGATACACGTCATCCATAGTCTTTTGACGTACAAGAAATGACGATACATTGCGTACAGATCTAATTGCCTTGCCCACATTCCTATGTAATGGGAACCTGCAGGTGGGTTAAACGTCGACTGTATATTCATCTGCAATATACTTTGATATATTGCAGACCTGTTCCAGTTGTCAATTTCTTCCTTTCACTCCCTTTCAGCACCAACAAAGTTTGTGCCATTATCTGATCTTATAGTCTTCACCTGGCCCCTCCGAGCAATAAAGCTATGGAGAGCACTAGTATAGGAGCTGGTGTCCAAGGAGAAAGTCACTTTCAAGTGCACAACCACGTAAACATGACGCCGAAACGTTTAACGACAGAGCGACGACGCTTCACATTAAACTTCCCACTTCTACAGTGACGTGAATGGCTGATCATCTGGATTTAATCTGGATTTTTTGGCAAATCTACCATCTTCCGCTGAATTATCTTAGAACGATGCCGTCTACATTTCATAACACATTACACATTTGATAAGGACACTACGCACAGCAGAGTGAGCGCTAATTACTCAGAATCTCGTGAGTAACTATTGCAAAACGAAGTTTCTCCCACAATAACCAATGTTATCTTGGATTTCTTGTATAATCAACATTGACACATGACTATTCTTTGGGATAATCACGAGATGTTTTTCAGGCAATTTAGCGTGATTTCGACGACCTCCAAAAGTAATTACTCCATTGTCTAACATGGGATCTAGTGTGTAAAGGCGACTTGTTTTTAACACAATGCCTCCCATAGCATATGGGGATTGCTTACAGTTCAGGGTTTGCATCTCCCTTGGTTAATGCCGTCCCCGAGCAAACTTAATGAGTGCTCCCTCAATCCTGGACAAGTCAGCCAGAGAAAGCATCCCTGAGGTCTCAGCTGAAATGTCGCAGCAGCAGAGTGTCTTTTACCTGCAGAATCCAAGAAACCGACCTTCTCAGTTTGTACCAACTACAGAAGTAACTGATAAAGTTAGTCACAGTTTGCATACACTCATTCACATCAGTAGAAATCACATTCTTCACCTCGGGGCTAGAAGATGATAATTTGGCCATGTTACCAGGAAATAAAAGCCATTCACTTCACCTCCAGATTTGTAAAGGAAATCAGGACTGGCAATCCATCGGCCATCCTTCATAAACTCATCAACTGATAGCCCTGTTGAGGCATCTTTAGCGGGATTCAGTTCTAAAGTGACATAATTCCACTATGATGGCTACGAACCCCTCCTGATAAGTTCAAGCCTGTTTGCCACAAATATACAAAAACCTGTGTTGTCATTTTTAATGTAGCTAGTACAGACGTGCTATTAGTCCAAAACACTGTACGTGATATTGGAATCCGTAATTCCCTTCTCAGCATCATGTCAACGTGTACAGCAATGGTTGCTGCAGTGAGCTCGAGTCGAGGAATTGTTACCTGTTTCAACGGGGTGACACGTGGCTTTCCTATCAGTATTGAGCAGCACATGCACCTTACCCTGGTACTCTTCCTGCGCGAGGTATGACACAGTCCCGTATCCACACTCACTAGCATCTGCAAAGTGATGGACTTCAGAAGACACAACTATAGACAAGCCTGACTGAACACTCCAGCCTACATGCACTCCAATCGTGGCAACGTCATCAGAAATTTTTTTCCATCGCGACACATAATTAGCCCGGGATTTTATCACCCCAACTTAGTTTTATCCTACACAGTCCCGGTACTGTTCCCTGTGCTGGTAAAATGAATGGTGGCACAAAGCCCATTGGATTAAACACTGAACTTACAATACATAATATTCCACGGCGTGTAGATAGCTATTTCTTTACAGTTATTTCTGCAGTGAACTTTGTCGGCTTCAGCACACCAAGTGCTTTTTATTTGGAACTGCTTGTATTCACACAACTGTTAACAACATCCTTTGAGCTTCTCTCAACATTTTTAGAATCTCTGTGAAACACAGTTGCATGGCACTCATTACACACTTTGCATGTAAGCTTGGATTGACAAGATTTGCTAAAATGTCCACGTGACAAACAAATGAAGAATACACCTCTAGTTTGCAAGAAGTTAATCATCTCACTTGATGCCTTATGTCAAAGCCGTCTACACCTTTCCATACTATGTTCACCGGCACAAAACATACATGGCTTGAGCTCAATTCCTTTTTGCCTCACATGAAGCAGGTTCCTCTTTAAGTTGCTGACACCTTTGTTATCCACTTTCCCTAGTTTCCACACTTGTAGAAAAATTGACACTTTTCACCTTAGCACTGTACCCGATCGTCTGGCCTTTCTCGTCAGCAATCTGACTGATAATTGGATTAGACAAAATGTGCGATTGTTCTTGGTGAAAGCCATCGGACAGTATACGATCAGATCTCTCCTGAATGCTAAATGCCACTGATCGCCACCTTTCTCTGAGTTTGTATAGCAGTTTGCTCACAATAGTTCTGTAACAGGTTGGTTGGCTGATTCAACTCTCTCATGTAGCTCAACCCTTCAGTGCTGTACAGTCACCCTGTCAGGAATAGAGAGAACTTGTTCAACCTTTAAATTAGGTCAGTTCAAAGCTTTATCCATGTAGGTCTTAGTTGTTTGGCACTTGTCAGCAAACTTCTTTTTCAACATCTTAATGGCAGTCGCGTAACTATGGTGCCTGTCTATCTGCATGCGTCTGTGCAACTGCATTTTGGAACAATGTTCAGGATTTGACATATTACTTTTAACCGTTATTTAGGTAATTTGATGGCGGCCTCTCCTTGAGCTGTAAAGCTTTCCGATGTTATTGTGTTTATGGGGTTAACACATTAAAGGGTAGAAGCATGTCTAGTGTTTCCGACTATCGGATAAAACACTCTGATCAGTAGTAGCATGCCTAGTATTTCTCATTCTTGAATAGAGCACACTGAAGGGTAATGGTATGTCTAGTGTATATCATTACTGGATAGGACGTCATGTCACCCTTGGTCTTGATGCAGTACATATCGTGGTTGGTGATAAATATTACAGACAGAGATGATTTCCGTCATAATTGTCATGCATGTAGTTGCATGTTTGCTTTTCCTAAGGCTACGGGCTCTTCATGTTAATGTTTAAGAAGTGACAACTTACACCCAACCAACCAGCCCCAGCACCATGCCTTTAGCAGCATTAGGTCAAAAAAATTGCAGTGATGCTAAAGTCATTATATTAGAAAGTTGGATCAGAGTGGTTGCTATTGAAAAGATGTCCTTTTCTTTGTGTACTGGCCTCAACTTAAGTCATTTCATTCATTTTTACATGTATTGCATTGCCATTATGATTTAATGTACAGTTACAATCAAAACGAGAGTGAGATATCGATAGATGTATTCAGCCTGGAAAACTATTTACTTCGAGTGTGAAATTTAAATTGGATATCATGTCCAAAATAATGACCGTATTCACTGCGTCACTGCAGACTGTTGACTGGTTCTATCTTACATACTACCAGAATTATTTCCTATTTATACATAGTTTCCTACATGCACATATTCTTTTGGTAGCTGGTGCTACAAGTTATTTACCAAATAGGCCTTGCCTTTTATCTTTCACAAATGATACACGAATATCGGATTTAACAATTAGATTCAAACCAAACTTTCCTTTCAATTTCAGAACATATCCACGTAAATATCATTTGGGAGAAACGCGCTGCATCCCCGGAAATACGACCATGGGTAGAAGATAACGCGATGAAGTTATCGTAAGAAAATCCCCATTTAAGAGATAAATTCTTTCCCTGGTATGACATAAGTTGAGGCCAGTGCATAAAGAAAACGACCTTATTTCAAGGGCAACAACTCTGTTCCAACTTTGTAATATATGGAATTTAACATAACTGCAAATTCTTTTTACCTAATTCTGCGAAAGGCGTGCTGTTAGGGGTGTGTGTAAGTTGTTGCTTCTTAAATATTTACATGAACAGTTAGGATAACATTCTAAGCGAGGTAAAATGACAAAGAACAGGATTTCAAGGCTAACTTTTGTCATGAACTGAACTTGAATTGACAGCGACCGCATTGGCGAGAAGCTCCTGGCCCAGCGCAACGTACTAATGCGCCAACCACGGAAACCCGACTAAAATAAAGGCGTAAGAGACTACTTACTGGATATTTCCACCGTCATGACGTCACTTTTGAACTAGTTGTTACCAAGTTGTGTTTGTGTACTAGGTATGAGATCTCTGCGTCTATTTCTTAAGGCGCAATGACGGTCGAAATGTCCACTTAACAGTTCGGTTAACAATTCAGTGTGACGTAACCTAACATCGGACACCAAAACTATGGGCGTCATTTTGTAGAGCGTGCCATGTTATGTTTGAGTACCAAGTACGAGATCTCTTTGCCTATTTCTTAAGGCATAATCTTTAGTTATGTTTGATCAGAAAATAACGACTGGACTCTCGTGAAATGTGAAGTGCTAACTGTGAACTGCGAGTCAACTTCAAAGACGTGATTTCACGGTTAACGTTTGTCGCTTATGGTGTGAGGAAACCGGATAAAGCCCTTGAGAAACACACGGCCATCAGCAGGCTGCTGACAGACCTTCCATGGTATGACCTGAAAAGAATCCAGCATGAGCTGACGGTTTGCATTGCACTAGTGCGTTAACCGCGGAACCATGACTAAAGTAAAGGGACTACTTATGTAAAAGCTAAACGGTACGTATAACTGCCCAAATGCAACTTGTTGACAGTCTAGGGGTGTTACGTTTGGAGAAAAACTTGATGTGCTACACAGATTCTCTGAAGATCTTGAATAAGCATAGATTATTTATTTATTTAATTGTTGTCTAACGCCATACTCAAACATTTTTCACTAATATGATGACGGTCATTTCATATGTTTTGAGAAACGCGCCGTAAACGACCTACAGATATGTACATATTTATGCATTGGCGTAAGAGAAGTGGCCACCAACAAACTTTTAAGCCCAATCAAACCGTCCTGGCAGCTATAGATAACGATCTAACTGTGACCCCCAAAATATTCAAATCCTCTTATGTACGATTAAATCGAAGAAAGCCTGCCTTGATCGCAAAGGCCGTTCATGGGGATCACCAGCTAAAAATCAGTAGAAGTAACGTCGGTGGTCAGCTTCAAATCTTCAAATCTGCAATTTCAAGTCGCAAGTGGTCGTAGACGAGTCCATAACAGTACCAGCATTCTCACATTCTGGCACCACTAGTCTTGTACGATCGCACGTCACCCAGTCGCATGAATGGTCGGACAAATGATCTTCCCACCTGAAGACTGGAACTGCTCCCAGCGCGAACGTTAATCTACCGGGAAGATAGGTCGTATGATTGGTTGCCGATTGCCACTACTACTCGCATGAGTACTTATTGTTAATAGGGGGCCTCCGTGGCTCAGTTGGTTAGCGCACTAGCGCAGGGCAATGACCCAGAGGCCGTACGTGGGAAGATCTGCCAGCAACCTGCGGATGGTCGTGAGTTTCCCCTGGGCTCTGTCCGGTTTCCTCCCACCATAATGCTGGCCGCTGTCGTCTAAGTGAAACATTCCTGAGTACGGCGTAAAGCACCAATCTAATAAATAAATAAATAAATCATAGTTGATATTGCCATCGATTTTCTCCAGTAATAGGAAAGTCATAAAGCCTCTTCTCGTTCAAAGTCGTGTGATCCTTTGTTCTTTCTTGGATTACGTCGCACTTCTAGTTGCATGTGTGCTCAGAAAGCAATAAGGTAGTACACAAACAATGCAACACCACGACAGAAAACGATGCTTTTGGAACCTTCTGTGTTGCCCGTTCGAGTTTCCCATTCGAAAACGGGCCACAACGCCTACTAGCAAACGTACAATGTCCTACTACCAGTCTCAACGAGCAACTGCCTGTATGCGACCGATACTGATTAGTGACAAACATTGTCGACTGGTAATTCTTCGGTCAAATCGCCAACAATCACACAATCCAGAAATTGCATGCTTCGGTGAGAGATCAAGCGAGCGACGTCGATCGTGGATTAGAATACAATAATAGGGCCTACATAGACCTGTTATAATGTATGCTATTACATAACCGGTATTTTTCTTATTACACCACCCGCTGGGAAAAAATGATTACAATAGACGGAAGTTTCTTATTACATAACTCGGAGACATCACAGGGCAAATTTTATTGCGTTACACGGTAATATTACATTACACGAAAATCCTTATTACATCACACGTAAGGTTTCACATTACTCGTATGTTATTACATAACAAGGTGTAACAGGCCCACAGCGGATACCTTAAATCTGCCCAGAAGATAATGTTTTGTTACCTTTGTATAATTTCACAATTTCCAAACATATATAATATATATATATGTTTTGAAATTGTGAAAATATAAAATGTAACAAAACATTATTTTCTCCGTGTGTGCTTGCCTGTGCCAGTGTGCGTGTACAGCAGTGTGTGTGTGCAGTTGTGCATATGTGTGTGTCATGGATATGTGCACTATATATAGGTGTATGCAAACATTAACACTATTATTTTTACCGTTGTTGTTATAAAGTAACATGTATGTACGATGTACTGCTGTTTTCATTACACATATGCCCAAGTGTGTACACTTATACATGTATATAAATGTACGCGACAAGTTAAAAGAAACAGGTAAAAACAGGAAACTTCAGGTAAAATCAATTTCTTTTGGTAAGGTTATAATATACCAAAACCAGAAAACAATTTCAAGCATAGAGCAGTTTGTAAAGTTTGCACATACACAATAAAGATCTCCACACACATACATTACCCACTTACTCGTGTGTATTTTCTCCCCCTTTTTAAGTAAATATGATGTCGCGTGAGGCCAGCTTATATTAGCCTCAGGAATTATATAAAAAAGTACGCTAATTGTATTTCATTAAACTGGGTCCCCACCATATCGAAGGATAGAGCTTGAAATACCTACTTACAGCTAAGGAAAGGCAATTTGGTTTTGATTTTATAAATGGCAGAACATAACCGACGGCTGAAACGAAATAGACTATAGGCCCGTGTAGACACGTGTTTATGTTACAGAACACACTCCCTTTTCATCTGTTACCAGTTTCAAACATGTTTGTATCCCCAAAGAAGCGGGGGTGGGTACGTATGTGGAGTGGTTCGCACTTGGTGACCCCCTCCTGGCGATGCCTATTCTATAAAAAGACATCCGACAGTTTAGTAAGATCAACTGCTTATCGCATGTAATGTGGGTCTATACAGCGTTCCTTTGAGACACCAGAACTTTTTATCGAAACTCACAGTAGAATGTTGTAGATTTAATGTGGTTATGCTTTAAAGACACTATATGTCGGCAAAACAGGGCGGCGTAATGACTCCGGGCCTCCCACCATTGCGGTCACTGTGAGCTCAAGTTTAACATATGCTGGTTGCCTCTTCAGCCGTACGTGGGAAGCCAGCAAGCAGAGGATGGCCGTAGGTTTCCTCCCATAGTAATAGTGGCGGTCGTCGTTTAAGTGAAGAGTTCTTGAGTACGGCGTAAAACACCAATCAAACAAATAAATATACTGGCAAAAGGCGATGTGCGCAAATCCAGCCGAGTTTTGGCTAATGTTTTGTTATTAGCCCAAATAATTACTTTTCACAAAAAACAACCTCTTCTGCGCACGGGTTATCGTTCAGAGTCGGTATAAACTTTGTAATCTGAAAAGGAATGTGAAATTCGGGTAGCTTTATAAATTTTCCTACATTTAAAATCACTATAACAATATAAACAACAAAAGTAATTAGTCTGATATATTCGGAAAGCAATCATTTCGGCTATTGTTGGAATGTAGAGAAAATTTGATTTGTTTAGCAAATATGGGGTTTTTGCCAAAAAGCACAGGTTTGCCCCTACTTGTGAAAACTGTTTTATAAATTACCATTTATAAATGAGATCAGATTCAACTAGGATGAGGCATGATCTTTTCCACACCTGGACAGGAAAACAGAATCGCTCCATATCGATCGGACGGCACATAATGACACAAAACATACCTGTACAGATATATCTACAGGTAAACACATGTACTGACATTGATATACATTGATGATATATACAGACCTGTATAAATGTGAGTCACATTTTCCCCTTCTGTATGCATTAACCTAAACATCCATCAATCAGCACCGATGACACTGTTTTCCTAACCCATTCCACTGCACCTGGTTTGCCCATGCCCAATAGAGTTTTCAATCAGCCGATTTGTTATTTTACTCCTTGTGTTACCGGCGGCTGTCATTTTGGGCTTTCCTGTCGCACGTCATTCCATCACAGCTGCACGACTCTGAACACAGCGCACATCACGACGTGCGACACATTTCAGTCGTTTTCATTTTTAGATGTACTCACGGACAGGCCTGTAATCAAGCTCCGGACATTTTACAATGGTATGTACTTTCATACTACGTTCATTCGACATCCGCTTACATGATATTTATTGTTTATCAACATTACTGTTTACATTTACCTACTTTATGGCTGTTTTAGTTTGATCTATATCAGTCTGGGTAATTGGTCACGCATTTTCCATCAAAAACTCTGAATGATTAAAATGTTCCCTGTTATATACCGTTTTCCTTATGGTTACAAACATTTGGGATTTCACCAAATTTCAGTTCTTCGAAACCCAATAAAATGTCTTCTAACATATGTGTAGGTTTGTATAGTCTAGGCTTAAATATTGTGACATTCAAAGGTCACTTTTTCTGCCTGTGGCTATGTTTTATGAAGACGCATTGAACGCTCGAATGACTGGATAAAAGCCCAATTTAATGATCTAACAGGAGATTAATTACTTAAGAGTTAATTTCATTGGTGGTTTTGCAAAAAATATTATACATGGTTGAAATCATCCGTTATATGGTGAATTTTGAGGTGAGGGATATTTTAAAAGACCGGAAAATACGGCGTCACCAAGTCCTGCAATATAGGTTTATTTATTTAATTGTTGTTAGACTGTAACAGGAATTTTTAACTCAAACTGCAGGCTCATAAATGTTGGAAACCGGGAACAATCCGTTGAGGAAAATCGTTCACTGCCTTTCGATTGTTTGCCAGATATCTGTCTGGCGTAAACTCGAGTCACCTATAAGATATAAGACTGTATTTTCATTCAGAAAATGATAAAAGCTTCTCCTGGTAATCTATGATCGCCTCTCCTAAGAAGGACACTTTACTTTTGATTTTATGTAGCCTTCGGGATTTGGTGTTGATCACCGTGTGTGGAGGCACAGTATTGTACGACATACCCGCACTGAATTACCTCCCTTGTCAAGTGACACCCAACATAAGATCAGCTTTCGTCACGTTAGACTGCCTGGATGGCATATGCTATAATAAATTTTTTTCGCGGATGTAACACCTCTTTTCTACGCATCAGAATGCGATTTTTTTCACTCCAAATGGTTAACAAACGTTGGTGTGTATTAACTGTTTGGTGTCCGATAATAGTTACACTATTTGCAATATATTAACAAAGACTAGACATTTTCCCTTCATTGTGAGTGTAAATTGAATGGTGTATGATATTAGGGGAATTATGTAGGTCATTTTTTGAGCCCGAATTTTGAATTAGGCCTTTACGACACTGAGCGGCCTTTTAGGCGAAATAAGTGCCGTCAGCTCGGTTTGTGCTGTCATCAGAGCACTGTGGCGGTATCAGGCTACACCCCGAGTTTCATAAATGTACAGCATTGTGGTGAGAGGAAAACGGGCAGAGTCCGGGGGAAACCCAAGACCATCCGCAGGTTGGTGGCAAACCTTCCCACGTACGGCCGGAGAGGAAGCCAGCATGAGCTGGTCTTGAACTCACAGCGACCGCATTGGTGGGAGGCTTCGGGCCATTGTGCTGCGATAATGCGCTAACCGACTGAGCCACGGATGCCCCCCGTGAACATACAGCTGTCTTGGATACACAGGGTTGTTATTTCAAAAACTGAATTTGGTTATATTACTAGTCCAACAGAAAAAAAATACTTTTATTGTAATAATACATAGACGATATACTTGAGCGGTTTTATTTATTTATTTGCTTTTAAGGCGCACCATATGTATTGTTTGCTCTTTTTCATGTAAGACCAAAGACCAAGAAGCAAGTAAACACTGATGTAGTGGTAAATACATGCACAATATATATTTTAATTTTAGTATAATATTACACACCGGTGATTATAACTGAAACACTACATGAGTTTTCAAAAAGTTTAATCATTGTAATTCTTTTTTACAACGTTCCTCTCAACATAATGCTGTGGCCATCCTCGTACGAGTAAAATATTTCTGAGTGGTGAAGGCACCAATAAATAAACAAATAAAGAAATAAGTACATAATAATTTTGTTATTGTGTGTGTTTTTTTTTTAACCCAGGCCAATCTCGCCTGCTGCTTAAGGCAGAGAAGGATGTCTGACAATGACGGTGAAACAGATCGTCTATGGCGGGGCTCCTCCACAAAGTACGTCGATGTTTTCGAGAAAGCTCGGTACCTGGAGAAATACCGATCACGGAAACGGTCGGAAATAGCCAAGGAGGAAGCGCGACCCAGTAATAACCCGGATCAAGGTCAGAGGTCACGAACAACTAGCGGCCCGAGTGAAAAGTCAGTCTGGCGAGACGAGCCATGGGGTCGAAAGAAAATTAACACAGCGGGCGTCAAATCTCCTTATTATGATGGAAACCCAAAGGCGGACAATAGTAAAGTCATTGAATGTAGCCGTGGATCAACTGAGATATTTTTTCATTTCAACGGCTCACGTGATCTGTACACCTGTTTGACAACGAACACTAGTTCTGTATTTGGATGTAAATTGGTAGAAAAGGACAGTAACTCAAATTCCGTACATCTGTCAGGTGAGGCCACATGTAACAAGAAACATGCATTTAACCCATTGGCAAGACACCTGTCCTCTTGCATACACAGCAGTAAGTCACAAAGACAGGACGGTCCAAAATTCGGTTGGACAAACCATCCAGAATCTAAGTCCAAAAACTGCAGCTGGGAAGATTTGAAGTCTGTGCAAGTTGACTCTCACGAAATGCTTCCATCGGACGTAGAACTTTCTTCTACGACTCGCTTGAAGAAAGAAACCAAGTCAAACCGTCAACGTTTAGGAAAATCGGGCAGAAGTTCTGAGTCTGATGTTCCTGCCCACCTACAAGCGTTGTATGGTAAACAAGTAGTGTGGGCTCACCATGTGCAGAGGCCTTTAAACTGTTGGCTGGGGAAATTCGGAGTACCTCACGTGGGCGTAATTGTAACCACAGAGGACGGTGAAAAGTGGCTGGTTCATAAGGCCAAGACGAACGGCACCATGGATACGGTCGTGTCCGATCTGAAATCCATGAAGCCTAATTGGTCAGTCAAGTCGTCAAAGCCCGTTGCAGGCTACACCGTAGGAGACTTCGTCAAGGCTAGCGGCTCCAAGTACAACCTTCTCACCAACAACTGTTGGGACTCGCGTAAACGTATGATGGAACTGTGTGACAATGATTAACTGCGATCCGAACATATGTTTACAGTTATCTCCCTTGATTAAAATCGGTATCATAAGCACGGAGCCGAAAGTCACTTTTTGGAAGTTTTAGGATAAACATTTTGTGAAAAAGACATGACTTCCTAAATCTGAAGCATGCACGCATGAGCAGCGTGGGATTTGATGTGATATAAGAGAGAGTGTATCTTCTGCCAGATAGGCCAAAATACACGTGTGTCATTTTCTGTTGCCCCATAAATAGTGCCAGACACTTTACCTCGAATTTTCACGTTCAGTGATAGAAGGAAAGGTGTAATGGATAATAGAATGTTATGTTTTGTATGAAGCATGCGCAATATGTACTTCCTGGCGTGCACAACGGACATACATACAAAGCAAATCCAACGGAACAATATTTACATGGAAACCTCAGTGAACACCACGAATTTTAACCCAACATGTAGTTCATAGAGAATACCCAAACAAAATTTGGCCACTTCAACACCCCAAACAGGTTTCAACGTTGTTGAACATTCCTTCTGATTCGTGTAGAATAAACAACGTGTGCCGTCAGAAGGAAACCATTTTCTGTCGCACTTTCCTGCGATTGTTTAAGAGACACACATTTCATGTATGCATTTTCAAAGCGGGCGTTCATATACTCTACATAACACCAAAGCCCCACACACGATATTTGCTCTTTTTAAAAGAACAGGCCACATTTAGATAGAGCATGCATCCTCTGAAAGCTCATATCGCACTTACTGCACAAATGTTCATCATTATTTCTTAACATTTTTATAGTGAATAAAAATTCAAATAAAAAATGAGTTTCTACGTTGGATTTTTTTTATACCATATTGAACACGCTTTAGCACAGTGGCGTCACCGATTACTTTTTGGCTGTTAAGCAGAATGTAACTGTTATATTTCCACATTAAACACAGGCAGTAACAGAGAAACATGCGTATAATCATGACAATTAAAGCAAAGTAACAAGCAGTGCCCTTACCAACTCGATATGTTCGAAACTCGAAGATAAACCGGAGTCGACTGGACGATTTCCTCCATCATGCTTGGCCTCATTTTGTCTCCACTATCTTAGATTGGTTGTATCTGACCCACTTCAGACAGTGGGCCGCCATGTTGGAAAGTCATGTCATGTGACAACTGTAAAAAAAAAAAGCCAGCTGAGAACGAAAGTAGATGTGTTTTCTGTCAAATTCTCGATAACAAGAGAGTGCCATTCGTCGTGCATGGTGTCATTACAAAGCTTAGGGTCTGTGTGATCAGAAACAATCCGGTAAGTATAGATATTCTTGTGCATTTTGCCTTCACCCACTGGTGAAGTTAACCCAAGTTATCACCTACCGGTAACCCTACTTGGTAGGGGCTTGTTTCTTAACAATAGCGTTGCTCATTTTATTCAAACTTTCACCGTAGATGGCCCATATAATAAACAACACGTACACCGAATTTTATAAAAGTGAGCAACTGATTTCGTATGAATGCCAGTTCATTTGATTTGCAATTATTCCATACCACCTTCATGAATGGCTCAACGATCCGAGAACTGCTGTAGCCTATAGTTCTTAAAAGTTACTGCATCATGGAGAGGATATATTGAATATTGTCAAATATCATCAAAACAAAGTAAATCTTTCTTCTTATTTAAAGCCCACTCCAATGGAATCTCTTGGGCCGTATTCATTGTGTACCTACATTGTATCGTTTTTCATCTGTATGTTTACTACCGGTACCCATCCTTATTTGTCACCTTCCATGAGCGAGGGAGTAAGCGCCAGCACTGTAAGGTCTGCCCGCAACTTGCGAATGGCCGTGGGTTTCCACTGGGCACTGCCCGGTTTACTCCCACTATATTGCTGGCGGCCATGATTTAAATAAAGTGTTCTTCAGTACGGCGTAAAACCCCAATGAAATAAATAACCAAAAAAGCATCCAACGCACTAACACCAAAAACAAGCACCTACACGCTCAGACACGCACGCGCATAAAACAGAGACAAAGAGTTGTTTATGAGGAAACACGTGTACAACTCTGTGATAATAATGTACAACTCCAGTGGACAGTTAAAATCTATAATTAGTGTAACGCAGACCGTGGTTTATGTGGTTTAACTGGTAACCCTATGCTGTCGATTTAATAGTAAATGTTTTATCTTGTAAACATTAATTGTATATATTTATTTATTTATTTGTTTATTTGATTGGTATTTTACGGCGATAGACAAGAATATATTACTTATAAAACGGCGGACAGCATTATTGTGGGAGGAAGCCGGAAAGGGCTTGGGGGAAACCCACGACCACCCAGAAGCTGACATTAATCTTAATTGAGTTGAGAATTATGTACATTTCATATATAACAATACTCACTGTGTGTCAGCTCTAACTGTTTCAGTGTCCATGATTGCAGTTACATGGTATGTCTATTATACAGCTATTGCAGGTTTAACTGAAGAGTGGAACATTGTGATTTGCCGACTGGAGACAGGTGATGTAGCCTGACACGATGGCGCAGGCATATATCGTCTGTCGAGAGCCGGCTCCTCTCTGCAACATGCAGTATTTGCTTTATTATGCCGAATGACAAATTATGGACTTGGTTGTGACAGGGTGATGGTTTCAATTCTGCTTGACAAAACAGACAGACTGTACATATGAAACTGACAGTGGCAGACGACAAGCGGAATAAGTTTCAAGGGGACACAGCTCATGATGAGACCAAAAATAACTGTGATGTAGCATGTGGTACGTTGCATTAATCGCGTAGACGGCGTCACTGAACATCATTTGACCCTGGTTTATCTAATGAGGGGAGGAGAAACATACATACAGTATAATAAACTAAAATATTACATTGTAATGCGATACGTTAAAGGGCCTGTTTATGTTACGTTGATGTTGATACACCCTCTGAGTTATTCAGCTCACGACTCAGACACAGCTACGGTTACCGCTGGATCACGCTTTTGAGCTTATACACACAGTAGACAAGCACATTTAAGAACAGTCAAAATCGCTCGTATACAATCCTGCATAAATTATCCCTTATTCCACAGGAGTACGGCATCAAAGGACGATGAAATCGATGAATTATATATCATTTAAAGTGAAATGTTTATTTTCAAGCCAAAATTCTTTATATCTGATGTTTTATTCCCCAGCTTACATGGATAACATTTAGAGGAGGTAGGCCTACATACAGACGTCAGTCTAGTTCAAAATTTAGTCCAGTGTGCCATGTTTATTATAGTTTACTGAAGAAATCCGAAAACATAATGTTACAGGGGGGCTATATATATATATATATATATATATATATATATATATATATATATATATGCTTTATATATATCGGATATATATATATATATATGCGTGTGTGTGTGAGGGGGAAGGGAGGGGGGGGTTACGCCTTTCTGTTTTGACGTTCAAATTGCCTTCAGTTTTTTATAAGTATATAAACTTTTAAAAGCTTATATTCCTATTTCTTTCTTTTTACAGTCAGGTCCAAGTTGGATTCGCCAAGAACACTGCTGAAATATTTATTTGTACATTTATTTCATTATTGTTTAACGCCGTGCCGGAAAATTTTTCACACCGCTCAAATAAGACCGTCTCTTCATCTTTAAGCGCTTGTATATCAACCGTCAAAACTCCTCGTACCCTAAATGCGACGCACCATGTTGGTATGGTGAACAACCCCATGCAGGGTTTCAGCTGTCAGCTGTCAAAGCACTACATTGAATGTAGGCCGGCTGCACGTATTCGCGGTCAAGTGTGACTTTAACACGCGGCTCTATGAACAGCACATATACACTACACGATGGACTTCCGTGTTCACAAAAAGCCTTTGATTTGAGGGGTACGAAAGCCTGTGGCAAATAGCTACGGCACACCTCGGTCTCATTGCTAGATAGTCTAAGCTGAGACAAGTGTTATGTAGTTGTTGTTGTTGCACTGCCAATAAGCACCACGTCTGACGACTCTGTACTTCGAATTTTTGCAAGTTAAAGGCCAATTTAAGTTCCATTGGGTTGAGTTATAAATGGAGATTTAACCATCAAAAATTAACAAGGCGAAACGCTGAGTTAACGGTGTATCAAGTTTTGGCTTTTGATATTAATTCACTTTAAGGATACACTGCGAAAAAATGTAATTTTACAGCAGAAAGTGTTATAAATTTTAACAGTGTATTCAAGTGTAAACTAATGCTGCAATTTTGGATGTTTTGTTTACACTCTATTCCTGTACAGTTATAAGATATGGTGCAAATGTTCATCACACCTGTAAATTTACAAATACATTGTCCGTAAGTCCAATAACCAGTGAAAATCTTCACGTAAAAGAAGTGTTACTGTACTGGTCATTATGTGGAAAATAAACAGGTAACTTTGTCTCCACAGCAACGTGTAAATATACAGCAAAAATTACTGGTTACAAAATTTTACCAGTACTTTTTACTGTAAACCTACCCCATTTGTTTTTGCAGCGTGGAAGATCCTATGATTTTGTATGTGAACACTTGTAGCTTCTACCCTGTGTACATTGTTGTACTGTTGGTCTACAGTATGTGAGGTCAGGAGTGTGGACGCAGGATACTTGCGTCACTTTTACTTCTGTCCTTCACGCATGACTCGGGGTTTTGGAGTGGCTTCTCTTCATTTTCTTTTGTAACTTTTGTCAACATGAATTTTGTGGGTTTCACTTGGAAATGTGAAAAGCTCATGATCGGCCTGAAAATGATATTTATTTGCATATTTATTGATAAATCAGTAGTTAATTATACTGAATGGTAAGACAGTAAAATAGCCGGATAGACTCAGAAAACTACACTGCCAACCCATATATATGGGTATATATATATATATATATATTTGTTGTTTGTTGTTTTTATATATGTATATATATATACACACACACATATATATATAATTTATATATTTATATATATAGTATATATATATATAAAATTTATATATATCTATATATACATATATAATTTATATATATCTATATATCGCAGTACATTGGAAACACAGCCCAACGGGATCATGTACATGTGTTTATAGAAGCGTTGTGTGTGATGCACAGGATCTATACCCATGTATACCACACTCTTGAGTAACCGACCGTGCTTCATAAGCCCATTTGCCAATCCATCTGGCTAAAAGACGCTCTGAAACCGGTCAGGACCTAATGTTCAGATTGTATGAGTGGTACAATATCAGTGGTGAAATAGTATACTTCAAAAGCCTGACCTAAACAGAGGGGCGAGTCCGGGAGATTCGCCTGCGGTATCAGTGTAGGCCTACTTGTACAAAACTGACTAACACACTTAGTTCTGAAATGTAGATCGTATGACAGTGCGTCATGAAATGCAAATCCCCGAGGCACCGGAAAACGGGATTCCCCTATGGGAAATCCTCATATAAAATTAGACTTGAGTTCGACACATTTCCCATTTAAAATCAGTGTCATTCATGTCGCATGGCCGTTTTGAAACAGAAGCTGCATGAAGCCACAAAATCCAGGTAAGTCTGTTTCTCTGGTAACAATTTCACATTCCACTATCCTAACTTTACAAATCTGATCTCTGTCATGTACGGAATAACATTTCAGATATTAATTCAAGCTCGACAGGTCTTGTCAGCCAAGTTTAGAACCATCATTCGCTATAAACATCCCAAATAGGCTAACATTAGTGATTTTTTTCTTGTTTTTTTTTTCTTCCGAATGGAACACGCACTACGTTAAAGTTTTGGTTTTCTCCAAAGCGTCACTGATTGTATGAAAAATAAAAACGTTTTGCATTCAAGTAACATGGCGTTCCTACTTTAAACAGAGTAGCGGGCGACATGTTAATATACAGACCGCCATGTTACTGACACTCACAGACACTCACAAACAATATTTACTAAAGCTTTATAGATTGTTATCAACTCCATACTTAAAATTCTGTTCTGCTTTATTTTCATATTTATATATTCATTTCAAAATGTGGTTATTGTATCATAGCATTGCCTCTGAACACATCCAAAATCTTCTGATACATGCGCATAACTTAACGCTAGTGTTATTTTTAGGAATTTACATGTCAATCCATTATGTCCCTCAAGGCTAGCTGTCCTTCTGCAAAAAGCAAATTGTAAAGGTTTACAATTTCAACTCAATGCAAAACCAGAACAGGTTTTTTTTAGAGATCTATGTGCCACAGGCAAAAGCTCTCTAATGCCTGTGAGAAAAAAAAGTAAACAAAACAGACACGTTCAAAACATGATATGGCCGAACAATTGTTGCTGTGTCAATAATCTAAAGCACGCGCTTTCCTGTTCACACAAACGTCATGTGGACTGAGTATAATGTTTAGCTGGAAGTGAAAGAAAAGCTAGAAGCTCTAGGTTTAAAAAGAGTCTGGTTATTGCGCATTACAAACGCAGGATCAAATGATCAGCTGGCGGTATACCGTGACCGCAGAATGGCAATTTTGTTCCACTTGAACACATCCTAATTTCGTATGATTATGTTATTTGTATATTCGTGGTTGTGTTAGGGTTTCACCCTGGCGTCAACACTGTTTGGGTTTTCACAATGAATTGTATGTGGATACAAACAACCTGGAAGCATAGTGAAAGCAAATACATGTTGCTTTGAGCTGTCAGTGTTGTAGGTGGTCAGTAGGGTTATTACAAAAACAGGCATATTTTTGTGGCAAATGAAGAAATATACCAAAACTTAGTAACATATATTGGTGAACCCATATCTCAAGTTTCAATTTAGAATGCAATAACCAATTGTTTCGAAAAATAGTCATGAAAAAAATCAGGAAGTAAAAAAAAAACCGTTATAATTTTGTCGAACATGGACGAGACGACCCAACACTCAAACTTGATCTGTTGTCATCATGGTGAAGGTGACAAGAAAGTTTCAATTCATTATACTACACCGTTTGGGGAAAAAATTGCAAATGTCATCTGGATAAAAACAGTCATAATTTTGTCTAAAATGAGTATAGGGGTCCAAAATTGGAACGATCTGTAACTATAAACCAGTTTATCATCGAGCTCGGGATCGCGGTAGCTGATGACATCTTTATTTACTATCAATATACGAGGAAGCCTGATTTATTTTATATTGTTACTGTTCAATTTAGAGTACCGTATCCAGCTTTTGGAAAATATTCCAAACTTTAGTCCAAACTAGTCCGCAAACGTCCCAGCACTCGATCTTGATCTGTAAGTCACCATGGTAACAAGTATCAATTCCAACGTTCACAAAACTGTCCATATCTGGTCAAAAACACCTATAACTTTGTCAAAATTGTAACTGGTTATGGTGAAGCCATTCCATAAGTTATGATTAAAAACGATAAAACTTTTCCAAAAATGTCCGGAAATCATTTTGGGCGTATTGACAGACGGAGTGGAAACCTGAAGTCGATGCCCCCCACCCCCAACCCAACCACCACCACCACCGCCCTGCGGTACTGGGAGGGATCAAATTAACACGGTTAAGAATAATTATTTTCAGCCCAATACTGTGCATCGTATGTGCACTAGGTCGCAAATTGGGGATCACGAATTTCCATTCAAGGCCATGCCCGACCAAACAACAAAAAGTGTTCAGATAAAAAAAACAAAAAACACGTACTCGCTCAAAAATCCTGATTGCCGTTGTGAATCGAATGCACATTTTGCTTAAATGTATACCTGAACAAAACTTTGACACGTGTGAAAATTGGATAGCATTAAAAGTACATATGCGTCCATCACCAGTTTCACATTGAAGCAATTTTAAAACAATCTATTAGAGCAAGGCTACAGTGGATTTCTATTCACTCTTAAATTTCTTAGAGCTCAATGTCATGTCTCGGTATGTGATAGCATAAAGAATTCAACGTTGGGTAATTACGTCAATTTATTTTTCACGGACCCGCCCCTTTGAGTAATCAGACGATACAAAAGTGCTTTTGAAGGAAAACCTGGTTGATTGGCAGCTGTCACAATAACAAAAAAGGATCAAAAAGAATAATCAGACAACATTGCTTAAAAGAAAAGAACACATTTACACAATCTACACCTTAAGTGAAAGAGCTGTACAAACTGTGTGGAATACTATTGTTTTAGATTTTTTAAAGGTTTCGTAAAAGAGACAGACTGTTTAAAGCATAGTCATTTTTTTTTTTACAAAATCCACCTATTCGGGGCTCACAGAAAGTCCCGCCATGTTTTAGGCTTGTCCAATGAAAATCCTCCTTTCTTCCTCTTGAATATTCACTATGACGTCACTGTGCTTAAGATTTTACTCCTACCATTTAATTAACGTGCATCTCCGGTCTCAGCTAAATATGTTCGTACATCGTGGTAATCGTGGATTTTAAGTTCTGTTAAAGCCAACCCTAAAAAGCAAGAGTTTGAGATGTACTAGAGGGCCACATCATGCCTACATGTGTGGCTGTAGGCTGCCAAACTGTGTCTGAATTGTAGTTTGGGATCAAGTCTGAATCAATGTGTACACATACAAGCAGGCTAGTTTTTTCACTTACCATTTCAATAATACCATCAGAACACAGCACTTTATGTTACTGGTGATGGTGGTGGTAATAGATTATATGACGTTTCGCAATCCCCAAGGGAACGACTGAACTATGGTTTTGGAAAAGGCCAAAAAATACCTTCTACATGTAATTGTTAAAACTCTTAGATGTCATTCCTCTTACTGACAGTCTGAGGGCAAAATCCAGGATAAATACCAAACACCATGTGGTCGGGTGGGTCTCCGTTGTGATTCACGGGTCCCACAACTATGTTGCAACTTCAAAGGCCACCCAGGAAATTGCGATTTGTACAACAATGCATTGCGGCTTTCATTTATGATTCAACACCGAGTCGAGCTTTTTTTTTGGTACAACTTTGAAGAACAAAGCCGAAATGCTGAATTTAAAGTGGATTTTCCTTGAAATTTAAAATATTGATAAAAAAGATGGAAATTTCAGCACCAGAAATTCGAAATTTCGAATGAAAACTCAAAATTTTGAGATTTGATGGCCGAAATTTGGATGTCGAAATCTGAAGAAATAGTCGAAATTCTGAATACATTTCTTGTTATATTTTAAGCCCGCCCCGTCCCTCCCATTTACGCTGTTCTTTTCACCATGACATCTACAAGCTTCGCAGCTGACCTTTACAGTAGCTACCTGAACTCCATTGGACAAGCTAGAATTCAGGTGTGTCATAGGGGCCTCTGTGAATTTCAGTTAAAAACTTGGTTTGACAATAACCAGCCACGCCAAAAAAATGTATGTGTCCTTTTATTCTCCTTTCCAGCCGTCTTCCGAAATAGGTAATACTATTTGTTTTGGTTTCTTGTTTTATGACTAAAGCAGCAGGCTACTTTATAGGTGTTCTTTATGAAGTGACAAATAACGTGCATGAGGGCTCGTCCTGGAAGCCTGTTAAGCAAAATTATTGTGTGTGATTGGGCTTGCAGTGTTGGGTGACTGTTATCTCTTATATCTCTTATAATAGCTCACTCCTCCGTGCTTCACGCAGTTAAGTGACTTTTTGTAGATATCACGCAACAGCTATTTCGGCGTAGTCTACGTGGGCTCCGTCCTTTAACCTCGCCTGCACGGCCTCTTTATAGTTGAGACTCTTTACAGCTAGGATTCTCTACATTTCAGAAATTTAGACTTGAGCTTCTTTAGATTTAAGGTTCTTTACAGTTGAGGTTCTTTAGAGTGGAAATTCTGTCCAGCTGAAGTCCTTTAGTATTGAGGTTTAGAGTTGACAAAAAGGGAGTTACCCTTGGCAAATCCAAGCAAATATTTACCACGGATATATAATAGCTTCATATAAGGGATATGAGGACCTAGAGAGGTTCAATTTCTCTTCAAGCTACAGACCCTATAGGTAAAGGTAAGGTTGTCGTTATGGGGATTTCTCGTATAGCAAAAAAACGGCACATCTTGAACTGGATTTTTTGCAGTTTATCGATATCTAATAATCATAATTATACAAAGTCAGAAAGTCCAAATGTCAGCAATCGTAAACTAACCAACGGAATCTTATCTAGCCACGAACAACATCAGGCCATTGTACATTTTAGTGACATCCGTTGTTTCCAACATATTCCAGCTGTGCGTTTCTTTTTTCCCCAGAGTATGAAAGTTCTAACAAAATGGGTAACTAATCGAAGGAATCTTTAAATCTGTTGGGTACCTCCAGTTTGGGTTCAGGAACAAACCCTATATGTTCATCAGATCCCAAAATGGTCTTACTGACATTTTTAAGACGCTGCTGAGTTTGTACGTTCTTCTGGTATTCAAAATGGCTTCTGACACAAAAGGCAACATTCCTGAGACTTTGAAAATGGCTTTGTCACTTTCAACACTCATACACACACAAGACCTAATCACATCTCCAAAATGGCTTACTGATAGAAAAACAGTTTCTGAAACATATATTTTCGACTGTCTCTGCACTTTAGAGGGGATTCTTCATGAACCAAGTGCGAATAACATCACTGTTTTTGCCGTCGGTTTTGCGAAGTTCGATCGTTCTCCTGTGAGGTAATGGGTTCTAATTCAGTTGTAGCTGGTCCACTGATGTTTTAAGTCACCAACTTTGTCGCGCCTACAGGGCAAAGGCCTATATAGTGTGTACACCGAGCACTCCGGATAATTTAGTTTCTTCATCGCAAAAGCCCGAGTGCGTGTGTGTTGGGGGGGGGGGGGTATGAAAAAATGTGAATAAATATCAACATGTCAATAAATATTTATTAGTGAGTAAAAATTTTAAACAATAAGTATGTGTTAGTCCTACATGAACTCCACAGTCGCCTCGACATGCTTTATGGTTACGCCATAAACATGGCGCCGTTCTTGCTCCTAAATAATGAAGATGAGACCATCAAAACTGTAGCGCGCATGTTTGCCAGTGTCTGTACTTTGGCAGGAGACACAAGGTAACTGGCTGAGTTGTGAGGCGGCAGAACTCTGGCACTACTCCCCGGAAAATAAATGGAAGGTTCTATGACCGGTATAATGATATCCAAATATCGCAGCGACTTTGGAGTTCAGATTGGACTAATGTATGTGTACTAAATATTAGCCAGAAATACTGTTATGTATAACAGCCGTGGTTTAGGTAGCGTTACACAGTCTGCTTTGCTACACAACACTTGTTCTACATTATATCAGGAAGCTACGTCCAAAGTAAATATTTGACGGCTTTGACCTAAATTTTGTGGTTGAAGAGCATATATCTCTGACTGGCTCCCTGTTCGTGATGTCGGCACTTCTTCGAATTATGTGACTGTGACCTCTGGAAACTAAATCCGCGTACCTAAAAGGGGAATCCCACAGGGAAACCTCGTGTTTACAAAACCACAATGTCAACTTCTTTCATTTAGTTAAGGTACAACATAACTCTTAACTGAATCAAAAATTGAAGGCAGTTGTGAAACCTCGTTAGGCCATCCAATGAAATTTATCGTCACATATACTCAGTCACTTGTTCTACCACAAAATCCATGCTGTGTGTTCGTGTGAACTTAAGCGCAATTTAAGTACGAGTGTAGAGTCCTGGAGCACTGACTGGACAATACTGCCACACAGAGAATCTGGGTTGTTGTTAGACTATAAATTTCTAGACTCGTACTTTACATCTAGTTAAAGATATATCAGAGTTTTGTCTGGTTTGGAGAGGACTGAAAACTATTTGCGCTCTTGTGGCTTATAAAATATAGGCCCTTATCACGTTTACTGTGTTGAGACGTTGAAGGGGTGTGAAAATGATCTTAGACTTTTTTGTGAATACTTGTTATGGTTAATCCTCAACCATTATCGTCCTCTCTAATTTCTTCATGTACAATTTACTCCAGAAACTTAACAGCTTTGAAAATTTAACTTTCATTTACACAGATAATTGTAAAATTGAATCTATCCGACCACTTTTATACGAGGCCTACACGTGCGAATTACTTTCGCACTGCGCAATTATTTACAGTGTACTTTTATTCGACCACATCCAAACTGATTCTAAAACATTCAATTTGCTGACATCATGTTTTATAATATGTCTGAAAGTCGAGCAGCTTCTTGTATTTAATGTAGTCTGGTTGACGGGTCTGTCTGTATACCAGACAAAATTGTCAGTTTGTGGAACAATTTTTGTGTGGTTCTAATAACCACGAGTGTTTCATTTTACGGAAAAGCAGGATGAACATTCATTTCTGTGGAATTTCTATTCACAGAAACAGAAACAGAAATCTCCCGTCTCCATAAAACATTATACCACAGATACTCAAAGCGTCAACCTGGGTTTGCTCCCAGATATACCCCTCTAGTTTTTATTTTGTCCTGAGCAATACAATATTTTAGTTTGAGTGCCAACATCTTATGGAGATTTGACGGACACATCCTCTTATTGAATACACAAATTGTTCATGCTTTGCCTCCGAACTGAAGAGTGTTAGAATTCTGATTGGATAATACTGCCACACAGACAGTCTACGTTGTTGATACACCATAAATTGCTAAATTGTTGTTGATACAGCGTCATTTTACTTCTAGTAAAAATATATCAGAACTTTATTTACTTTGGATAGAACTGAAAATTTTTTTCCCAGGGTAACTACTCACCCCGCACCCCCAGAGATTACAAAGGTGACAAGATGCTATTAGGTCATTCCCAGCAGCAACAGCTCAACCATGGTGGTCATGTTAGGTTGATTTTTTGCTGCAGGTAGTGGTATGGCCAGGCACCGCGCGAGATTTTAGTGATGTATTGTATATTTTGATCGCTGAAGTAGAAAAGCTCACTACATAAATAATAAGGACAATCGGATCGTTCCTTCTGGTCTCAACAGCGACTTTGACCTGGCACTTCATTTGATAGAAACGTACTACATGTATTTAAACTGAACTTGATGTCAGTCACCCTAAGGTTGGAAGCGATGACTTCTGCTATCATCAGATTGCCTTTTAGTAATGGAGAGACACACTTCTGTAAATTAATGCATTGTCGAAAGGGATATATATTCCCTAATTTAAAGGACCTTACCATAGGTACAAGACTATATGTACCTGTGCAGAAAATTTTGGATTCTAAAGTGTGCTTTCTGTATCACCAGATATCGAGAATTTGTTTTTTTATCAATGTATAGAAATGATATTAATACATAACATTAGGGACCTTCCGTAAATTTAATATACGCTGCGATTTCAAATCTAGCTCATGCTGCCTTCCTCTCCGTGAGATGGCCGTGAGATTTCCCCGGTTTCCTCCTCACACAATCCTGCCCCCCCCCGTCCCCCCGTCTCCCCGTCGTATAAGTTAAATATTCTTGAGTACGGCGTAAAACATCAATTAACTAATTAAATAAATAGATTTAATATATAAGACATTATACATGTATGGAGCACAACAGTAATCGGCGTGGCCGAGTGATTAACGTGCTAACCCACTGCAATGATTTGCGGTAGCTGTGAGGTCAAGCCCGGCCGTGCGGATGTCAGTGGGTTTCCCATGAGCTCTAACTCGTTTCCTCCCACTCCCACTGGCGCAGTTAAATAAGTGAAATATCCAGAGTACATCATGAAAAACTTCTAATTGACTACAGCATCAGGAGTAAAAAGTGATTCTTTGACTAAATAAGGCGCCATGGCTGGACACTGTAACTGGGTGATCCATTTGTATTGTTTTCATGTTATTGTGTATACATGTGCTAAATGTGATGACAGCAAAGTACTTTGAGTCATTCTACACGAATGTCATCTAATAAATTGCACTAAACATCACTGTACTTTGTTTACCTAATTCTGCGCAAGCCATGGTGCTAATGGTAGTGTAAGTTGTTATTCCTTAAAGCCTTACACGAACAGTTAGAATAAAACGCTAACTGAGGTAAACTGACAAGAGGGCAGACTTCAGCGTTAACGTGTGACCATTTGCCAACTATCACACTGTCGTCGCTGCTCTGCTTTTACTCTGTATGCTTTAGACTTTTATATACTACAAGTTTACAGTGTCGCGAGATGACCAAAAAGTTGAAAAACCAAAGTTGAAAACGACACTGAACCCTAGAAAGACTTGAAAGTAGGTTTCATGGAGTTATGTGGATCGTGTAAACTGACGCCTTGTTTGATACCCTGTTTCACTTTCATTCTAGTAAAACAGAAATAGATTTTTTTTTAACATTACGTTAAAATATGCTTTTAAACTCCGAACTCGAGGAATATAAAATACGCAGGGCTTTCAGAAGGATGCCTCCAGCATTAAGGAAATGAATAAATCCATTTGTCATTAACTGCAGTATGTATTCATTTTAACGATTCTTAAGGATTCCAGGCCTGGAACGGATGTCTTGACTGGAGCGACTTATAGAAGAAAATGGCAGGTGCAGAGGAACACCAGTATGGTGTCCACCTGGCGAAGTGCTCCGCCATCAGCTGTGCGTGTCCATATGTCGAAAAACGTTTACACGAGGGCCTCAAAGCACGGGGTGTGGCGACAGTTGTGGGACGTGACGCGTACCCAAAGGCGGGAGTACGAAGTGACCATTTCCTAGAATTCACCAGGCAAAGTTCGTACAGTATCATTCCGGCATGTCAGTTCGCAACTGATAGCTTTAAGAATTGTTTTGAGAAAGCGGAGGACTTTAGGGGACGATTCGTGGTAGTTCTATCCGAACAAATAACAATTCCACCGTTTCTCAAAGACTTTAACTGTATTCCTCTTTACAACGTTAATGAAACGAATGAGTATAACAGTCTCATGGACTGGTTGAACAAAAATGTGACACAGTCGTTAAGAGATAATGGCACACCAACCGCTCCAGGCGCCCAGATTTCTGAAGGAGACAGACGGACATTTGGTGGTTGCTCGCCTTCCGGGTATGCAGCGAGAGAGACAAGATCACAGTCTCTTTTACAAGGAGGTAGAAATAGCCCGACCTTCGAAAACGAAACTGCAAGCTACAATTCCGGATCTTCATTGAGCCATGTCATTGAAGAAGCTAACAGATTTGTGTCCTTGCCAAGCCTAGAGCCCTTGGACCACCCGGACAGCGGACCAACTGCCCGTAAATACTGTGCAGATATAGACGATGACCGCAGATATGAGTGTAAGTATCATTTGTTTCTTACGCAGAGATTATCACAACAGTGTCTTGTCCGCAATGATGTATCAGTCGAGATCCTTAGGATCGGCTTGTCTTGAAGAGCCATTACCATAAAACATTAGTGATTTAGTTGATTAAGCCAAAAAAAGCACATTCAGTTTACAGAGGCACCGTTTTTGTTTCAAATTAGCCTTATTTAATATAAAAAGTCATGAAGCCTTCCTTCCAGATCCACCCCGCTCCTACGTGAGAAGATCTGCCCGGAATCTACGGATGGCCATGGGTTTCCCCCGGGCTTCGCATGTTTCCTTCCACCATAATGATGCCTTACATAAATACTTAGTACACAAGAGGTTAGATCATGCCGAGTCAGATCAAAATTACATTGTTTCCTCCGATGGGTTCGGAAATTGTATCAACTTAAAAAGGAAAGAACGTTTTGGATGGTAAACTGGTCTGAGGTAATTGTAACTTTACATTCGACTCGAAGATCATGAGTGTCCAAAACTATTCAGGAAAGGCTTCGTGTACGAAGTCGGCAAAGGATTTCTCTGTTCATCAAATTTTTCCCGAAGAGTTTAGCATTCTCCATGTTCGGGTGGTCGGTGAAGAGTACGACTGACTATGTGTGAGTGGACCGTTAATGAGTTTTTCGTGATCACTCAGTATAACGTACTATATTTTATGCTGGAAAGTAGGTGAAAATGAGTCTTGCTTACTAGAGCTCACCAAACCTGGCGTACCGCAGATGATGCGCGAGCAGACGTAAAAAGTCATATTCACCACAATATTGTGTGTTGCCGATTGGGCCGCTGCTCTGATCCCTCGAAATCTTCAAATCATCAACTATAGATTTGGCACAGGTTAATGTTCCTTTTTCATTAGACTTGTTCAGACACTGTACTCTTGGGTATGTGCTTATGATCATTGGCTCTTCGCGGAGTTGACCAAAATGCGTCATATAAACTTTAACTTGACATCTTGATTTGCAGTTCAAAAAGACCTACAACAAAGAAGGTTCCATTTCGTATTTAATGACTGTGACTCAGAAGAAAAAAAGCGAGATGCAGTCCTCTATGCCTTACAGATTTTCAACAAACGCACGTTGTGTCGTCCATTCGCATACGCCGTTCAGCTTCTCCGTTGTAACCAGGAAAATGTTCGCCTTCATGGATTTAGCTACATCGAGTACAAACTTCTAAGATGGAGCGCTTATCTGAATGGCGGACAGTTTGAAGACCTAATGGCACTGGAAGAGGACCTGTTTGAACTTCTGGCGGATCCGGAGCCCACTCAACATTTCCTGATACCTCAGTTTTCGCACATAGCCGGACTGTACACACTGTGTCTAGCGCTACTTCGAGATCATTTTCACCGTGACAAATCTGATGAACAAAACCATTTCAGGAGAGCGCTGAATAGACGACAGTTCCAAATTGATGAGGAGAACGAGCGTAACCATTATTACAAGGCCCTTCAGATCATTTTACGTGAGGCTTTTGAAAAAGGAAACAAAGGAAGTGTGGCCTGTATTCTAAAGTTTAAGAATGCTTTGCGAGATGTAAGTAGTTAATTGGTAAAATCATTTGAGAAGGTGGAATATAATTTACAAGAGATGCAACACGCCTGAAGTAAATGCCTTGTTATGTCTGTGATTTATTACTGGAAAATAAAACAGTTTGGAAGAGATATAAAAGATTGCAATGGGTTCATATGGACGACATGTGTACTGACTGCTACTGATAATCCATGAAACACATGGTGACAATATTTAGCATTTAGCCTACAGCGGACATTTCAAAACAAATTTATTCATTTTGTAATATGTTTACACAGTTTATAAGCTGACAGTTTTTTTCCTCTTATTTTGCTAATTTCTGTTTTAGCTTCACAGAGACCACACCGATGCATCCCTGAACCGCTTGAAAAAGATCATAGGACAAGTTCAGAGGCAGAGCTCAATGTATGTACGTTTCCGTGAGGCACGTAAGGTAGAACGGATGCTTTTGTACCAGGTCATTGTAAGGGCCGTAGTTTCCTTTCTCAAAGACAAATTTGGCACAGGTAAGTTAGTATAGCATTCACTTTTGTAACTTATATTGCATATTTTGAAATACTAATTGTTTTTGGTGTTCCTGATTTGACACATTTTGAGGCCAGGGTAAAACTATTTCTTCATCATTTCATTTCTGGGTGTCTGAACTATTTCACGTCACTTAGTGGGAGAGGTGCACGATCACCAATCACAAAACACACGAGATGTGGTGTCAATTCCAAACTTGAGCAAGGCATTTGGACGAATGTAGATTCTCCTTCACTCGTTCCTACCTGAAGGCTTTGGTGACGATAATCAGTCGACAACACTTGTGCGACCGTTTTCAGTGTCCTACTTTTGTTGAAAACCACTTGTCTTTTACCCGGGGGACACTAGCTTCCTCAAGTTTTAAAACCTGTGTAAGTGAATTAAGCTCGAGTATTGCGTTAAATAATTAATAAATGAATTCAGGCATTTGGTGAATTTTATCTCATCCAATAAAGCAGAAGTCAGGATGTTTGTCAGGTACCTGGCAATGTATCCAAGGAATCCTTGGACCTTTGTCTGGTCTTTCCTACATATTATTCTGACAGCCGTCTTGTGAAATAAATTCTAGGGTAAGGTTTAAAATAGCAACTATAAATCAAGTACTGTGTCTTCAGAATCAACCATTGCCAGTGAGGAGATAGAGAGGCAGTCCAACACTGGTTTGCTTAAGCTACTGCAGTTGTTCGCCAAACAAGGAGTCAAGGGAACATCAGCCGTCTGGCAGGAGCAATTCAAGCAAGAGCTCCGTCCACTGCTGTTTCACCAGAATTCACACATTGCCGACAATGTCCGTCGGATCGTGCAGTATCCTGATATGTCGGCGAAAGAAAGAGAGCACGTCCTGCAAGGCCACTTCTCAGAACTGTTCTCCACGGTGGGCCTTGAATGGAGAGGTGTGTACACTGGTGAGTTGAGCAAGGTCACACAGGCTTCACGATGGCAACACTATCTCGGGAAGATTGGAGGCAGCAGGAAACCTTTGGTTGCTGGCTCACATGTTTCTATCATTTTCAACTCTTATAAAGACACTGACCACTGCGCTGAAATGTACAATTACGGCTTGGACGGGGATAGGAAACGCAGAACTGAATGTGAAATACTTGGGCATCTTGGAGAAAGCAGTCTCATCACCCAGCTCTACGCTGTTCATTCGTCCCGTGGTACGTTATTGTACGTTCTTGAAATGCCGCCAGGTGGATCTTTGCAAAAGTTCCTGTTAGAAAGACGTGCACATGGAAACTGGCTCTCACTGCAAGAGTTGATTGACATTACAGTAAAACTGATTCTTGCAATCGAATACTGTCACAGAAAACAGATCATTCACCGAGACATTAGAACTGAGAACTTTTACTATTGCAAAGTGGACCGCACAGTGAAGCTTGATAACTTTGGGATAGCCAGTCACTTCTATGCTACAGACGTCACAGGTACGTCCTGTTTCACTTTTTGTTCCCCATGTCAGCAAGTTGCAGCCATCGTCTACCATCAACATCTAAGCATCAGTGCTCGTGGTAGTTTAATGCTGTCAGACAACGAGATCATGCCTAGAAATGAAATCAAAGCTATGTACCGTAGTCATCTTTAATTTAGTTTTTATTTGATTGGTGTTTTACTACGTACTCAAAAAATTTTCACTTATACCACGGCGGCCATCATTACGGTGGGAAGAAAGCGGGCAGATTCTGGGGGAAACCCACGACCATAAGCAGGTTGCTGGCAGACCTTTCCGCGTACGGCCGGAGAGGTAGCCAGCATTAGCTGGACTGGCACTCACAGCGACCGCACTGGTGTTATATTTTCCAGCAATGTATACTTTAGTGTGCAAGGAGGACTGAGATCCCTGACTGGGCATGTAACAATTTACATTGTTATTTGAATCATCAAGCATTTACCACTAGTAGGGCTAAATTTGTATTGCCTTCTTGCTTTGATACTTCCTTTATCAACGTGTACGTCATCCAGCGTTAAAGCAATTAACTGCCTTAATGGAAAACACGAGTGAATTAGAATGAAGCGACTTCCTAACGGGTCAACTAACCACTTTACCTGGCTTGACTTCTTTCTTGACAGACGTAGATATAAATGAAATCCCAGCATTATGGTCCAGTCCTGAAACACTGAGAGACAGGAGAACTTCGCCAGAGTCTGACATCTGGATGTTGGGCCAAACCATATACGAACTGTTCATGCATGGCAGCTGGCCATACTCTCCGCGCCTGAGGACTTATCCATACAGAGACGTGATTTATTGGGTATATATCGATAGAGACCAAGGCACACTTAACATCACAAATCTTCGTAAATCGATTTTTTATGAATTATCTCATAAACCTTAAGATGCTACAACGAAGACAACGTCTTTTGCAAATAAAGTTACCACAAATATTGCTAACGAAGTTTTGAGAAGTTTTTCAAAGTCATATAATGTGCTACGCATAAAAACCAATGGTGGAATTTCCAAACAAATATATATTCACTAAATTTTAATTGCAATAAAATGGAAGACAATGTAATTCTAAATGTTGTTTCCGGCTTTCGTTTGCAAGTCCCAATCAACAGACAAATTTCTTTCGTTATAAAATGTAGGGTTCAAAATTTTACTCACAGCCCGTTTAAATTGAGCGATTACTCAGTTGTCAGAAGAGATCTGACATAGAGTTCATAGAAGGCCACTGTTGGCCCGTTTGGTTTTGGTGTTTCCGTGTGGGATATAACAGTACCATAAAGGTTGTGGGTGTTAAAATGTGGATGAAGAATGCAAAAGATCACCCCTTGAAAGGGGCAATTAGGGTGCCGAAAGTTCTAGCACTTCTGTTAGCCACATTCCGTTCAATCTCATCATTCAAGAAGTAGATGATACATGAGTTCAGTCAGTAAACACATATCTGCATCAAGTGGGCTGTCCTATGCTCTACGTTAATTGATCTGAGTTTACCAGCCTGTGCATGTATTTGGAAGAGGGTCTCAATGTATGTAAATATTCTTTTAAAAAGTGAGTTAAATGTTAAAACTCGAATACGTATTAGTGGCCTAATATTGTTAGCCTTTTACCATTTGTGTGTTATATATGTGCTTAACATTGTACGCTGTGAAAATACTCGGCCATACTCATATTCCTAGTTACAGTTACATTTAGTAGACCACTGCCTGGACGCACTTCTTAGCGCAGTATGTTCTCAACAGATCGCACACAAAGGAATCAAGCCCTTGGAATCACCAGGCTGCATTCCTCCTGACATTTTTAGGGCGATTCTCAGCTGTATTGAAATGGATGAAGACAAGAGACCAACAGCCTCCAGTCTGCTCTCACATTTCCAGGAAATACAGCATCATTATCATGAAGGTAAGTATCACTGTTACTTTTATGTTGTAGAGCCTTATCTTTCATCGAGACTTTACATAGAGTACCAGAATCCTTTCCCTGAGACTTGATATAAAATACCTTATGCAGCAAAACCTAATCTTTCTTAGAGATTCACATAATGTATTTTTCCAAACAGGGCATTCTTGTCCTTCGAGACTTTATATAAAGTGCTATTCGAAACGGAGTCCAGTCCAGTGAGCCAAGGTGACGACGCCATATTTCACACCCGTCGAAACCACGTGATACCCTGTTTCAATTCTTATTGAAATAAATTACTCCCATTAAAGTATTAGTTTCAAAAAGGGCTGTAGCCCTTACAATAAGCGCCACAGTATAACTCCAGATGAAATAGTTATTTCAGTAAGCTTTGTCAAGAATTAAAATTGAATATGGAAAACAGTTCGAGTTGTTGGCTGGACACGAAGTTTATACATATAACTATATAGTAGATACCAGGAAAACGGTAATTTCATTCCTATGGAAACCACAAACGAAGCCCAGACACGAAGTCATATCTATTTACTTTGGTATAAATGGGGAAAATGATGATCTCCTTACCATAGTTACCGGGGAAATGGAACAATTGTGAGTTGCGACCCATCGTCACATCTGTTCCTATGCATCCACCGAAAATTAAAACTCCACATGGAGAACAATTGGAGCTGTAGCCCAAACACGAAATCCTATCTTTAAATATTATTTCAGTAGGGGAAATACTTCAGAAAATGGCAAGGCACAGCCGTGACGTCATTTTCGTTGTCACTGGCGCATGCCAACCTTCGTGTGGGGGATCGAAAAACCAGTGCATTTGAGAGTTAGAACTTGAGGAGGCTTGACTCCTGATTTTACGACACTCTGACATAGTTATCCCGAATGACCCTTAGTGATGAAAATGTCCTTGATAGATGAGGTGCGACTTCCTCGGTGTAACATGGACCAGTTGCCTTATCCACGCCTGTGCGAGTTTCAGGTACAACGAGCATCCAAGACAGAAAAGGTGAGTCTACCCGGATGGATTAATTAATTGACTGATTGATGCTGAAGGCCACTCTGAACGGTGAGAGCAGCTGGAATGAATCTACATACCTTATATGTCGTCGAGATTAATATTCCACGTTTGTTCAAGATGTTTTCACGAGCCTTAAGGATATTCACCCTATTTTGACTTTCGTGTCGTATCTTTTATCTCCTGTTTACCACTGCTCATTTATCAGCACACAAAAGGCAACATAAAACTAGTTCTCCCAACAAACAAAAACAAACAGTTGTTTATAGGTGTAAAAATATTAATTCGGCTTTGTATGCAAGATTCAGATGCACAGGAAACGGTGGGAACGGGTAGGGAATGGCTGGATCTCTGAAGGAGGGTGAAGTGTTGCCAGGTAATTTGGCAGTTTAAACTATGACAAATAATGGTTGAAAAAAAGTCCACTACTTGTGGCTACAGTTAAACAGGGAAAAATATTATCCAAGGAGCATGTGTCCCCTAAACCCTGTTTCTAATGCGATAGTCCGCTAGTAGCTGCTTTCCAGCTGATTTATTTTGAGAAAATGGTGGTCAACCCCTGATGATATTTGGATACGTTGTAGACCAGGCATCTAGTTAATCCACAGTATTTGTCATTTGGGCCAACAAAAATTAGGAAATACAGTTTTAAGTGGGTGTTCTGTGTGAAATTATTACATAAACAGTAATGCTAGTTTAGTGGTTTTATACCTATGCACTGTGTCAGGCATATTGAGTTCCCAAGCACATCTACCTGGGCCGCGTTTCTACCTTCCCATCATAGATCGTTTTGAAGCTTATCACTACTGCAGTGTATGGTAGTCATGGATATAAACTACTTGGCGAAAAACTTACTAACAAACCTTACTAATTTTGTTTAGCAAACTTTTACACGGGGGTCAAAAGCTACGAAACTTTATACTGTACTTTTATAGGGTATTCCGGCTGATGTGGACCCGTTCTATTTCTGCGTGGCGCCGACCCGTGAACGAGTTTGCGGTATTCATTCAATAACCTATTTACATCAATCATTCCAGGTAGCGAGCAAAATTTAGTGGGCGAAAATGAAATTTCGACACCAAAATTAAGACGATAAAATACTTTGTAAGTCTTTTATGAAGGGCGCAATATATATAATGAGACAAAGATCGCGCTGTCATTGGGTGACGCGGGGAATTTGAATGTTGTTGATGGCGACGTGCAATATGAAATATATGTGCACGATCGCAACAATGTTAAAAGACAAGCTATATATATATGTATATATATATATATATATATATATATATATATATATATATATATATAATTGTGATAATTTTTGTACATTGTAGAGTGGTACTGTAAATGTTGTGTTGAAACTCTATATAAATAATCCCGTACAAATCACCACCAATTAGAAATACCAAAACAAATAATGAAATTTCTTCCTTCTTCAGCATGTCCTAACAAATGTAAGGTCTGATTAAATCCATTGAACCACACGTTATGTCTATATAATTAAAACACTAAAAGCGATAATGGAATTTCTTTCTCGTCAACGTTTCCTCGTCAGTGTTTACGCAAGCTCGTGCAATTGACGACCAATGACCAGCGTACCCAAACGCCTTTAAAAGCATTTAAAGTTACATCTCTTTGCAGCAATACAATATGAATAAATACAGCTCTCCAGGATCCAGTTTCGATCCAAGTACAGGACAGTCACAAAGTGACATCCGGTAGATTTCACTAAATCACATCTTATACTATGGTAATAAAATAGAACATTGTATATACCCGGCCATTTTTAAATAAGATGCATTGCACAAAATAGTGTCTCCACGATATCGTAACGTCGCAGCTCGAAAGCTCCATACTGCTGCTTATTGAACGAAAACCGACAAAATATGGAAATTGTCAACTTGTAATAACTGTGCTTTCAGGGGATTCCACCAGAACTGACAGATCCTGACATGCTAGAAAGTGAGTACAAGTATTCTCAACTGATGAGAAACTTTCTAAATCTTGCATGTCATCTTGTGTCCAAATGCAACTGGTTTACTTTTGCGTCAGAACGGTTTTTAAGTGCCTTCAATAGAGCTAAAATTTCCCAATGTACATGTTGTAAGACGATAAAGACAGTTACCAAAATCAAAAAGTTCTTCTCTCAGTTCATCGAAACTTTAAAAAAAATGACATGGAGCTTCCCTGTTCGGCTAGTTGAACCCTGTGCTTTTCAGTGTCTGGAGGTAATAATGTATGACCTTCCATGTTTTCCGTATTCTGTCTGTCGTTGATGTTGTTGTACATGATGTGCCAATTCTGTTACTCAGACAGAGAAGAAAATTTCGTGCCGGATCCTTGGGAGACTGGATACGTTGAAGACGATGATCCCGATATTTCGCATCTGGTAAGTTGACATTATTAGGCTAAACTCTCGTGATATGTTGACGACAAAACAATAACCACTTTGCAAATAGTCATATCAGCCCGGGTATGGAGGAGGGCAAGTTATCACTCTTTATTTCAATTCAAGACCAGATTACTTCGATCTTGTAGTGTTTATGAAAAAAAGAGCATCAATAGAGAAAATATGAAAATGAAAGCCTCGTTGTTCTAATTTAATGCTCGAGAATGCCATGCACTTATATGATTGTACCCATTATTACCCGTATTAAATATATTTAATAAGGCTTGTGGCATTATCTGAACTTAAACATTAGTGTATAAGATATGGTAAATGTAGGTTCAAACCTACACAAATTTATTTCATTGTTGTTTAACGCTAAAGAATTTTCATTCTTGTTAGGGTGGTCAGTTTGTCTGGGTGAAAGAAACTTGATTGCTTAGGGTAAACCATACAGCGACCTTTGGTAAATTACTGTTCGGCTGTCTTCTGGTTAACACCAACCTACTGAAAATACTAAACCACTTTACTTAATAAATAAAGTATGCATCCTCTAAAAATCGATGCTTTGCTTATTTCATATATGGCCTATATTGGTTAATGAAAATATATGCTGAGGTTCTACGGTGAACTTTTTGGACCATTTGGAACAGGCTGATCCAGAGTGACCAGAGATTTTCCGCATTGTATTTACTAAAAATATAATTGAAAAAAATATTTTAGACGTTATGAATTTTATTTAAAGATGGTGTCTTTAAATTTCAGTTGATCTGAACGCGCATCCAGGAAATTCTATCAAAGATTCTTCGCCATTGCTAACGACGACACAAAAAGTACTGTCCCTTCGCCAGTGGTGGGGGATTCGTACGTTCAGCAGTGGCGAGGAGTTGTACTTTCTGGATGTCTTTTAGTTATAACAGTGATTGTCAAAAAATTGAGCATTTCGTAATGCAAAACGTTTGTTTATGTCTAATTTGATGCAGAATTTGTCTTGTAAAAAGTAGTTCACTCAAACTGAATCAACTTTTAGTTCTCTAATGTACTACATAACCCTGCATTGCACTCCTGTTCGCGAGATGATTAGGTTTGTTCAACAAGCCTTGAAACGCTTCGTGTGAAGTAACCCATGTCGGTGCCGGAAATAATCACGTGTTGTAGTTTTACAGGACCCTTTTTGATTAGTGTTTATATGTTTAAAATAATCACAGCCAAATCATGAGGATCTACAAGTCCAAACAAGGAAAAACGAGGCATTCTTTTTTATTAATTTTCATCTCAGGCTGACAAGACGGTTATCCGTGAGAGTCCGCTGTATCTGCATTCGGCAGATGAACTAAGGATTCTGTCAGGTACAATCCCGGGACTAGCACGACTCACGGGGTACACCAGGGATCGGGAAGATACAACCATGGTAAGCTATGGTGACCTTCAGGTTAAACTGATATGATATCCAAACCTGCATTAAATGAAGGCACAACTTGACGACCAGGAAAGAGAAACCCTTAGAATAAGAGACACTACTTGACCACCAGGAACGTGTAGTCTTTTGAATGATTTACACCACCAGACGACAGGAATAAGTAGCCTTTTGAATAAGAGACATCACCAGGCGACCAGGAACAAGAAAGCCTTAGAATAACACACACTACTAGACGACCAGGAACGAGAAAGCCTTAGAATGCGAGAAAGCACTAGACGACAAGGAACGAGAAGCCCTTAAAATAAGACACCTCTAGACGAACGGGAAGGAGAAGCCCTTAGAGTAAGACACTACTAGTCGGTTAGGAACGAGAAGCCTTAAGCATTAGACACATCGCTCGACGGGCAAGAACGAGAAGACTTAAACGAGAATAAACGACGTCACTAGACCCTACCACCCTGTATTTCTTCGAGGCAAGCTGTCATCGGTGACCTTTAACTCAGCAAAATTCATGAGCAGTAATACCAAAAAGCGTTGGTATAAAAAAGTATTTATATAGTTTTTAAAGTGATTGTTTCGTTGATTGGATGTTTTAATTAAAGGAAAATCACAAGATAATTAGCATGGACCTGAATATCTACCAATATCTCAAATCATCTCTCCTGGGTTGTCACAGCCATTATCACCGCGTGAAATAATATGTGAATCCCAAACAGATCACATGTTTCTTGTATTACCGATGTTTTACCGTTAAAGCGACAGTATTGGTAAAACCTTCGTAGAAATGCCGAACTTGGTGTGGTAAAACACGGCCTTTTCTAACTGGACAGGGATTCTGGCCTAAGCAGAATTAGATGAAAGAAACTCCAGTGTTATTAATGGCAGTCTACCTGACGTCACTAGTCTGGAATTACTCAAACGCAATGTGGTCATCACATTTAGTAAACAACAATAGGGAAAGACTGCAAAGATACGAGGTTTCGGTGATGCTGTCCATTAACAGAGTCCCATTTAACGCCTAGAAAAATCAGAAGGAACAAGTCAGAAAGATTCAAAAGAGAGGGAAGACTAAAATGACCAGAGCATTAAGATGCCTGGAATGACAGAAATAAGCAGAATCAATGAAGAGACCAGAACGTGTCGAAAGGCAATAGAATACAAGAGCTTTCAGAAGTCCTAAAATGACCCAGGACGCCTAGAATGACAGAGGCGATAGAATTCACGAACTTCCAGACCACCTAAAATGACCAGAACGCGTAAAATAACCAGGATACGTGGAATGAGAGACACGGTAGAATTCAAGAGTTACCAGAACACCTAAACTGATCAGACCGACTGGAATAACCAGGATGACAAAATAGCGAGTAGACCACAACGCGTAAAATGACCACAACACGCACAATGACCACAACGCGTACAATGACCACAACGCGTAGAATTTAGTTATTTATTTATTTGATTCTTGCTTTACGTCAAGAATATTTCACTTATGCGACGGTGCCCAGTGTTATGGTGCATATGAGGGAGCCAAGCAGAGCCCGGGGAACCCACGGCCTACCGTAGGTTGCTGGCAGGCCTTATGCAGGTACGACCGGAGAACGCTTATAATGACCACCACGTGTAGAGTTGTAACCACAGCTCGAAGACTGACCGCAGCGCGTAGAATTGTGACCAGAGTGTGTAGTAAACTGCTTTCTTTAATCTCATTGTGTACGTTGATTTCAGATTTATTTAAATTTGCTTTATTTCGTGTCCAGGAGTCCGAGTTTAGCTGTCCAAAGGCTGTCTTCCTCAATCGCTACGTTTATCGGGCACGTACGAGAGATGATTCGTTCATTGAAGAAGTTCTCCAGATCTTCAGTGACGTCACCAAAACTCTGACAGAGCTCCACAAAAACCGATGCATCCATCGAGACATATGCGCCAGACACATTCTCGTTGATCCGGAAGGCCCACATGTAAGCTTAATGAGACAAGTAAAAGCCCCAGTTCACTGATTGGACGGCGGCCAGCCTTATAGGTGGAGGAAACTCGAGTACCATCATTTCTTCACTAAGTACCTGACAAGATACCTGATTTAAATGCAAATGTACACATGTATATTTCCATTAGCTTTCCTAAATGTGCACGCTTTTGTGTTCATTTAGCTATCCTAAATGTGCATGGGTAAATCTCCATTCGCTGTTCTAAAAGTATATATCATATACTTTTATTTGCTGCCCTAAGTCTACTCACTGTTACTCACGCTCATCGGTATACTTTCAACTTCTGTTCTCAATGCGTGTGTATACTTCCATTTGCTGTCATCAGTGTACGTACATATGCCTCCTATTTGCTGGCCTCGTCGATGTGCGTGTACATGTGTATCCTTCTACTTCAGTTAACGTTCACTTGCTGTCCTCCATGTCAATGTACATACTTCTACAGGTATTTACTGTTTGATGTACATGTACATACTTTCATTTCCTGTACTATATTTATGTTACAATAAAGAACAATCATATCTTTTACTTGCGGATAGGCGTGCTTGTACAGAATTGCCCGCATAAAACAGAACAAAAGACAGCATGGATCCCAAGATGAAGGTTTCAAAGAAGAATGGTCAGTTTATGAAAATTTCTTCAAGCGAGTTAGATGGTAAGTGTATCCAGACACGCGAACCTTCACTGCAGTCTACCCTGCTTTTAGGACCACCCACGTCCGATGTGTATACCATGGCCAGTTAAATAACCGCTCACTTTATTCATTTCTAACTCTCTTGTGGTTTACAATGCGTAGTGATTTTATTTATTTATTTACTTGATTGGTGTTTTGCGCCATACTCAAGAATATTTCCCTTATACGACGGTGGCCAACATTATCGTGGGAAGAAAGCGGGCAGAGCCGTGGGGAAACCCATGATCAAACGCAGGTTGCTGGCGCACCTTCCCACATACGTCCAGAGATTAAATAAGCGTGAGCTGAGCTTGAACTCACAGCGATCGCATTGGTGGAGCACCTGGGTCGTAACGCTGAACTAGGGCACTAACCTCCTCGGCCAAGGAGACCTCGAGACAGTCAGAAGTTGATAGACACAAATGCGAGGGTCTGGTAGCAAAAAATACAGGACTACCCAATCAAGCACCACTGAAATTCTACGATTTGACTTTTGTTCGCAGGTTTCCTGTAGAAGTGCTACAAGACGCGTACTTTTCATTTAAAAGTGATGTGTACATGTTGGCGGTAACAATCTGGGAGACGTTCAACATCATTACCCGAGTGAAGCAAGAGACCCTCCCATTTAGCAACATTCCACGAGAAAAGGTAAACAAATCTTCGGGCAATAAATACATATATAATTTGTCACAATTGCTGCAACGAAGCTGTGGTTATTAGCAGTGTTTCATTATGAAGTTAAAACAATAGTACCTAACATTTCGTTTCCCACCTCTGTACCGATGGAGTAAATATACGCACATATACATTGTACTTAAGAAATCAATAATATATTGCATGCAAACAGCATAGTTCAAACTACATAGAAGTACAACCTTTTCTATAAATACAAATGGAACATCGTGCAGAAGGCACCGAAATGGCACTCCACCCTAGCACACTATATTGACACCAGGCCGGCAAGTCCTGTTCAAGTGATATGCCTACCGCACATGGGGCGTGCATGCTTCCTTGGAGTATTTAATTGGCAAGTTATTGCCACTGCGCTGATAATTCGATGCTTTTCAGGCATTTGTTACTACATGTAACAAAGTGCATGCGGTTAATGTACTTGGAAACCTGTGTCGTTTTTCAGCAAGTGTCGATATGGGTGTTGGACACGCTGCTGATGTGCAGTGAAACTTGCATTGCAAAACCTTGTAATCCGAAAGTTGATCGGCTGCCTGTTAAGATGTTAAAGTGACATCATCTTTACATCCTCGAAATTCTAAACAGGTAGCGTTCTCCATGTCATAGATGCAATCTACAAATGTACGACACATGCAAACACGAGGCATGTGCATGCAATCTGGTTGTCCATGGTGTGACACGCGCCATCCGATAAGGACTGGAATTAAACAACATTTGACAAAGGCTAGAAATTCAAAGTAACGTGTTTTTTCCACTTTTTTCTCACTCTGCTCCAGTGACCAGTATTAAAGCAACTATTCGTTCGTCGAAAACAATCAACCAAATTGGGATCAGAAAATGATTGAACCATGTGAGGTTTGCATGCCCAGTGGTGTATCTCCATTTCAGCTATCCGGCCATCTGGCAAAAGATGCGATTCTGCCCTCCCCGGGGGAGTGTTGTCCAGACTGGCTGTATGACGTCATGAAGGAGTGCTGGAGTACCTCACCGGCAGCAAGACCAACAATGGCACATGTCAACATGTGCTTACAAAGACGGTGGGTATCCTGGGTAATGGAAACGCCAGATCAATAGCATGCCCGCGAGGACTCCCACAGACGAGACAGCTTTCTGACGCAGTTACGCACCATTCGCGCTTTAACATTTTCACTCAAATGCGGCAGTATTTTTGAAAGCCGCCGATAGGTTCACAATTTTAGGCTCAAAATACTTCTAGAATTGAACTTGCTCGGTAGATTGCTTAAGTCGGTCGTTTTTCGAACATGGTGTATTTCTAAAAGAAAAAGCACAACATAAGTTAATAAATAATATTACGTTGCTTAAGCAAAGAACGTTTTTCCTTGCACGGCTGCGTGAAATTCGCCACAAAAAGGTGAAGGGCGTTATCATGTACACTCAGCAAACAAAGATAAACCTTCCAAACATTGGTTTTAGTTTAAATCTTATCCGTACATTTTGACATCGCTTTATCTTCTCTTTGTAGGGAATATATCCCGTCGTCTGAATTCCAAAGAAGACCTGATCCAAAGAAGAACCGGAATACATGCCTTTTTGAACAGACAGGTAATGAAACCGAGTGGCTTTTCAGAGAGGAAACAGAGTTGAAGAGGCCTTTCTCAGAAAGCCGTGCCGATTGCCGCGCATCCTGGGTCAGTGACCGAAGTAATCCATTCCGCCACATGCCTAGATCATTGCGTGACAGGCTCGCAACTACCTTTGGTCATATTCCATCAAATCATCAAAATTCACCCAATCATGAAGGAGATCATCTGTATGAAGAGCTGATCGACGATTCCCAGACGTATGACGATATTCAATAATACCAAAGAGACAGTAACTGAATTTCTGAGTAAGACAAGTCACCTGTAGTAGCCTAAAATAATTTTAAGTACTTTCAAGGTATGGAGAGGAAGTGAACATAATTATTATAACTAACATCGTCTCACAAATAACCAGGAACAGCAGTGCCATAACTACCATCTCGCCACAGGTAACCAGCAGCGACAATGCCCTAACCAACATCTTTAACACTTAGCAAACAAGGAATGTGTTACTGCCATCTGGCAAAAAATAATCAACGGCGACTGTGTTATAACTAGAATCTGTTCACACGTAACTTGGTTAATTTAAGTATGGGGTTGAGATAAATCACAACAGACAGATGAATGGTCCACCCGCCCACACCAGAGGGAAACGCGGTTAAATTCCCTGATCGAGGTAGCCATGGCGCCATCCGGATGTGGTGTACGGGAAGATAACTCAGTAGTGTATTCCAGTGGACCATTCACTAAGCAATAGGCTTTATCCTCCTTTAGGTGACATCCAGTTGGCGCTTAGCCTGTCTTTCTGTATGGGGAATAACTGAGTATTGTTAAATAATCTACAACACGGACAGGTAATAGCTTTCCCAACACCCGTGTCTGGACTAATCTTTCCTTCCATATAAACGCATCATTCTTACAGCAGTCTTTCAAGAGTCTGCTTTTGTATTTATTTACTTTAGTTCAATCTTCAGCATTTTGTGATAAATAAAATCGTATAAAATACTTCATTTGGAAATTCGTATTTCAAATAATGCTACCGTCGTCGCCAATCTCATTTGGTGTTTGTGTTTAATGCTACGAGCTTTGTTGTATTAACTGGTTTATTCACTCTTGCTTCACGCCACGCAACACGTTAGTGTTTTCACTTATGGCTAATAAATTTATTTGTAGCGTCACTTTAATATCACTGGTATTAGGGAGTAAGTGTATATAATAGAATGGTTGAGCGTATAAATACGGTTAGAGAATAATAATAAACAAAGCTTGACCTTATCCGTTAAAGTATTTAAAAATTGTTTATACTATATGTATCGTTGCAAGTGATGAAATGTGGTGTACGCCCTGATGGAACATGATAAGATTTAAAATTTAACTGAAGTAGGTGCATATGTTCACATTTTAACTGGACAATTTGTGATTAAAATTAACTGGCAAACTAATTAATGAATTTTGTCACACATAATGCTCCTCCAGACATTTTGGACTTTTGGACTTCTCCCTTTCTATTTTTGAGACGACTGTGTCGTGAAATACTTGTATTTCTCGATTATTTTTCAACAAAATGCTATAAAACTTGGCACATGTAGCTAAATAACTAAGCCGGAAAAGAATTCCACAGATTTGTGATACCTTTTGTAGTTTTAAAGATATCAGTAAAAGAACTTCAAACCTTCAAAATTTGTTTTAATTTCTGAAAGTTTTAACTTTACATGATCACTTAGAACAATCTAAGATGAATATAATAAATCTGTGTTACGGTAGTTTACTTTAAATAGTGAATTATCCACTTGAATAGGTAAATTTTAACGTTTTGAAAATTGCCGGAAAAATAGCAATTTGAAAAACAGATCTGATTTTTTAAAAATTTTCTTTTTATTTTGAATAATACTGAAGTTTGATAAATTTTTAATTTTTTGGTTTTAATTAGTTGTTGTTTACCTTTAGAATGTCTATATATATGACCATATTTGCTCAATATTTTGGGCTACATCAGGCAAAATGTAAAATTTTGTCAACGAGGGCTTCTGGTATTTCCTAATACTAACTTTACCTTTAAGGAAATTCGTTTCAGCTTCAGTCTGAATTATTCCCAAACAGCATCATGCCTGTATAATGCTTTCAAATAGAATTCATTCTAAGTGTCATTTTCGATTTAACGATAAACTACACAATTAAGAGTACCACGTCTTACTAGTCACCTTTTTAGCAGATGCTGTTGGATGTGTTACTTTCCCTCTTATATCGGGCTTGTATTAATTTTATTCAGTTTGTGTTTTAACGCCGTTGTCATGTTTATAGATGTAGGGAACCCGCCTCCTTCGCCAGGTAGATAACAAACCTCCTAAGGTAAGGTCTGTCTTAATGTGTCATTGCATTGTAGATGGAACAAGTAAGATTACTTTAGTTGTCTCGACAGTTTACGACACTGTACCTCTTACTGGTAATAAACACTTCTATGTCACCCCATTGACAAGTCCATGTGGTAATGACATGGTGGCAACGGTGAAAAGGCGAAATTTGTGTTAAACCTGACAGTAACGATCGCTCCGAGTGAAACAAACTTTGACCGTGAGTCATTGTTGACTGTTTTACCATTATTTCCGTGCGATGGATTCACTGAAACCCCAGGAACCGCTCCACTTGGCGAGCGGAAACGTGAGCGAAAACTGGTGCGGCTTCAAACAACGTTGAGAGTTGTACAGACAGGCATCAGGTGCTGACGGAAAATCCGATTAAGTGCAGTGCGCTATCTTTCTGCATGTGATTGGGGACGAAGCACTAGAAGTCTTTAACACCATGGGCTTGTCTGATGATGACAATCATTTGAAGCCGTGATAGACAATTTTCAGAGACACTGCAATCCGTGCAAGAACATTTCTTTTCAGAGATATAAATTTGGCACGAGATCTTAACTGGATCGTGAGAGTATCGATCAGTTTGTCACTGATTTGAAGTCAATTGCTTCTGACTGTGAGTATGGAACCTTGGCCAAAGTTTAATACGTGATCGTATTTTGTTTGGTATGAAAGACAATGCCTTGAGAGCTAGATTGCTCAGGATACCTGACTTGACATTAGCTAAATCTGTTGAACTGTGTAGAACTCATGAGACATCTGAAGCTAAGTTAAGGACATTAAGTGACGGCGTAGCCGCAAATATTGTGGGTGAACTGCGGAAAAATGCTCAGCAGAGCTCTAAATCTTCCCAACAGCCACAGAAGAATTCCACAGGTCAGCACGAACGTTCACAGAAAAAGGGGAAAAAATGTAATTTCTGTGGATATGATATGCATAGCAGATTTCATTGTCCCTCGAGAAATAGGTCATGTAATAACTGTAGTTCCCTGGACATTTTGCGTCCAGATGTCCGCAGAAGCATGTTCAGTATCAGCCGATGGCACAGAGCCCGTGTCTGAAATCGCTAATGACAGGTATTTCCTGGGACAAGTGAAGAGTGTCGAAAACATTTCGGTACCGTCATGGCGAACTGTGCTACACATGAATTGCACTGGGGGGCCTCCAGGGGCTATCGCAGCACAATGACCCGAAGCCTCCCACCAATGCCGTCGCCGTGAGTTCAAGTCCAGCTCATGCTGACTTCCTCTCCGGCCGTAAGTGGGAAAGTCTGCCAGCAACCTGCGGATGGTCTTTGGTTTCCACTGCGCTCTGCCCGGTTTCCACCCGCCATAATGCTGGCCGCCGTCGTATAAGTGAAATATTCTTGAGTACGGCGTAGAACACAAATCAAATAAATAAATAAATAAATAAATAAATAAATAAATGGCACTGACATTGGTTTAAGACTCTGGAGCTGATGCGATTGTAATGTGTGAGAAAATGATCAAGCAGTTGCGAGAGAGACCTTCTCACAGACCAACATCAGTCATTTTGCACAGTCCTGTGGGTCAGTTAAAGTGTCTGGGACAGTTCATCAGTCGTTGTTTTCTTAAACAGCAACCCTATTTCCTGAGAGTGTTTGTAGTACAGAGTGATACTGATAATCTGTTGAGTGTCTCTACAGCTGTCAAAATGAATTTGATCACCCGTGTTGACACTGTAACACACCCAGAGGAAAGTGAAGATGTGTTTGGTAAACTAGGACTAATGAAAGACACTATGGTTAAAATTGAGTTGCCAGACGATGCTGTTCCGTGTTGTGCTACAACAGCTTGGCGAGTACATATTCCACAACAGAAGCAAGTTGAGGAAGAGCTCAAGCGCACGGAGCGTCTCGGTGTGATAACTCCTGTCACAAAACCGACGAATTGGTGTTCAAGTATGGTCGTTGCACCTAAACGTGGTGGTAAAGTACACATTTGCATTGATCTAAAGCCGCTTAATAAAGCAGTTAAGCGTGAGTTATATACCCTACCAACTCTCGATGACATACTTCACAAACTGTCAGGAGCTAAGGTATTTTCTAAGTTAGATGCATCGTCTGGTTATTGGCAGTTGGGTTTTGATGAAGAAAGTAGTAAATTAACAACTTTCATAACGCCTATTGGTAGATTCAGGTTCTTGAGAATGCCGTTTGAAATTTCAAGTGCCAGTGAAATTTTCTAACGTGAAATGGCTAAATTGTTAGATGGTTTATCCGGGTCAGCGGTTGTCCAGGGCGATGTCATGGTATTTGGTCCAGATGTAAAGGAACATGATGACAATTTGTCCAGTGTTCTGGCATGAAACTCAATAAGGAGAAATGTGAAATTAGACAGAATAGTGTTGAGTTCTTAGGACATTTGGTGAGTAAGGATGCTATTAAGCCTCATTCTGATAAAGTTCAAGCCATAAAGGACCTAAACCCACCTACCGGCGTTAAACAGCTCAGGCAGGTAATTGGTATGATCAGCTATTTGGGGAGACATGTTCCTCAAATGGCCAAGATCGCAGCTCCGCTTAATGACTTGTTGCAAAAACATGCAGTATGGTCCTGGAATAAACCTTTCAGAAATTAAAGGACTTGATTTTTGAATCACCGGTCCTAGCTTTTTATAATGTTAATAAGCCGACAACAGTGAGTGTTGAGGCCTGTCAGTACGGTATTGGAGTTGTGTTAATGCAACTACACAGTGATGGGCTGAAACCCGTGGCTTATTGTTCTCGTTGACTGACCGTCGCTGAACGACGATAGCCCAGATCGAGAAAGAGTGCTTATCTAGCACTTGCACATGTGAAAAGTTCAACAAGTACATTTGCGAATCGAACATTTCAGCTTGTTGACCGACCACAAACGACTGGTTCCACTGATCAATGATCGGAACATTGAGCAAGCTCCGGTGAGATGTCAGATTCTTACTTAGGCTGATGCAATATAATGCTAAGGCTCAGTATGTACCGGGGAAGAATCTAGTCATAGCAGACTTTTTGTCCAGATCTCCCATGAATACAACCTATGTACCAGACACAGAGTCAGAGCTTACGTGCAATCAGTTGGAGCTAACCTGCAGATCTCAGATCCACTGCTTCACAAAATCAGATTGTCACCTGACAACGATGCCGTTTCGCAGCAAGTGATCGACTGTACCATGGAACGGTGGCCCAGATTCGTGCACGGTATTGATAATGATGTTCGTGAGTTTCACAGTATCTGTGGACTGTTAGTGCGTGGTACGCACATTGTTATTCCTGAGTGTATGCGGGAGAGTACAATGCAGAAACTCCGTCATGGACACCAGGGACTGACTAAATGTCGTGAGCGAGCTAAACAGACAGTCTGATGGCCAGGACTTAATGACGCAATTGAACGTGTCGTGAAACACTGCCAGCACTGTCCGGTTAAGAGAGCTGCTCAACGCCATGAAATACTGCGATCTACACCACTGCCAGACCGTCCTTGGCAGACAATTGGTGCAAATTTTTGTGAACTGAATCACGAGAAGTATCTCGTAGTAGTAGACTACTATTCGAGATATATTGAGACTTCTTACCTTCCCTCTACAAAGGCTAGTGTAGTTATTGGAAACTGAAGAACATGATATCTCGTTGGAGTATCCCAGAAAGCATTGGTAAGTGATAACGGGCCTCAGTTCACTTGCAGTGAGTTTGATGCTTTTGTGAAAACGTATCGCATCAAGCATGTATCTAGTAGCCCTCACTTCCACCAGTCAAACGGTGAGGTAGAAACAGTTGTGCATACAGCAAAGAACATAATCCGTCAGAAGGATCCATTCCTTGCATATTGTCATACAGAGATACAGCTATACCTAGCTTAGGATAGGGGTTGTTGAATTGTCAAGGAAAGTTAGGACGACTGTTCCTGCCCTTCACAGTATGTTACAGCCTAAATGGCCTAACAGAAGCGAGATCCTTCATAATGATAGCCGAGCCAAATCTGACCAGGCCTATCATTTCAACAAGAGGCATGGTGCTACAGACTTGCCTGTTCTACAGCCCGGAGAAAACGTTCGCATGCAACTTGACGACGACAAACAGTGGAGTCCTACCGGTAGTGTTGTTAAAGATTCTGAATATCCGAGATCCTACATAGTACATGGCGAAAATGGTGGATTGTACCGTGGAAACCGAAAGCATCTACTTCATGTACCAGGGTATATTCAAGTGTCGATCAATCAGGCTGAACCACCTGATTTGAAGGTGACTAATGATGCGAGTGTACCGACAGCAATCTCTAGTCCGCAGCAGTTGTCACCAGATCATTCTAATGTTGGAGGCTCTGATTAAATGTCATCATTTTGGACGTCGTATCAAACCGGTCAAGCGATTAGGCTTGTGACTGTAAGCTGTAGTTTGTAGTCTAACTGATGATAATCAAAGTGGACAGTTAAGGTGTTTTCTTTATGAGTTATGTTTGTCGTGTTCAAGGTTTGAAATTAATGTGTGTTCTGATGATGTATCGCACATTTCATGATAACTTTTCTTTCAGAAAATACCTTGTTTTTGTAATTTCAAGTTTCGGATGGACAATTTCTAAGAAAAGTTGTCTGAGTTCTTTGCTATATCATTTGTGTTGCTGGATCGAAAATCTCCCCAGCTTAACTGAATTTAAACTGTAAAATTAAAAGGGGGAGATGTCGTATTGTGTCATTGCATTGTACATGGAACAAGAGAGGCCACTTTAGTTGTCTCGACAGTTTACGACACTGTACCGCTTGTTGGTAATAAACACTTCTATGTTACCCCACTGACGACTCCATGTGGTCACGACAAGGTCACTGCCGAGCAAACGAGATGGTTCGTTCAAAATCACAAGATTAACAGGGTGGTAAGTTCATAATTATGAAATTACTGGGTCGGATTGTTCATGATCACAAGATTAACCGTTTGTTTGGTTCACAATTACAAACTTAACTGGATGACTGGATCCTAATAACCAGATTAATATATTGCTTGATTTATAATTACATGATTAAGGGGTTGTTTTATTTATAATCACAAGAGTAATGCGCTGGTTGGTTCGTGATCGCACGATTAAGAGGGTGGTAGATTTATAATGAAGATTAGCCGTTTGTTTGGGTCACAATAACGGAATTTTCATACTCAGAACATCAACAATTTGTTTAGTTTATGGCCACAAGGTTAACAGCTTGTACGCTTTACAATGGTAAGATTAATGGGTTAGTCGTTTCACAATAACCAGAGTAACATGTTGGTTGTTTCACGAGCACAAAACTAGCAGCTTGGTCGGTTCATACCCACAAGGTTAACACGATGGTTGGTTTATAATCACAAGATTAACAGGCTTACTGGTTCATAATCACAAGAATAACAGGCTGACTGGTTCATAATCACAAGATTAACAGGTTGAATGTTTCCATTTTCGAGCCCATGTGACAGGAAGATGTTCTATGACTCTGTCAGACTGTGGTGACCAAATTGTTTCCATGACCAACATCAGTCGTAAAATAAAGCACTTAGAAACCCTGGGTACATTTAGCTGCGCGTTAAGGCAGTACCGTGGCTTCACGGCATGAATGGCATCCACGTAGGAGAGGCAGATTGTGCACTTTTCAGCAAGCTGACAAACTTCTGATGTCGATCAGACTAGAGTGTCTTGAAATCTACCTTCTTTGAGCTAGATAAGGGGGTTCCCCATGGTAATATACGTTATAAAACTGGGCTAATTTCAAATATGAAATCGGTGTCTTTGCTGTCGCAAATTCGATCAACATTATGTCACTACGGGGACGTGAGTTCAAAGCTTCATGAAGCCACAAAATCTCAGTCATTTCACATCTCATTTTACTTTCCTAACACCTTATGTGGCAAATAACTCCACATAACTTCTCCATTCATTACAATTACTTATTTATTTATTCAGTTAAGGTTTCAATCAAGAATATTTCACTTATACGACGGCGGCCAAAATCATGGTGGGAGGAAACCGGGCAGAGCTCAATGGAAACCCACAACCGTCCGCAGGTTACTGGCAGATCTTCTGACGTACGGCCGTAGAGAAAGCCAGCGTTTTCCGGACTTGAACTCACAGTGATTACTTTATTGAGAGGCACCTGGGTCATTACCCCGTACATGTGTATTCACTGTTTACTAATATTTGATTTGTCCAATGATTGTTATCAACGCCATAACTCAGACTGATATTGCATTTTGCCTTAATCGTGTTTATATCTTCCTTCTAATGGATACTTAATGTAGCATAACACAGACAAGTAACGAATACATTGATTGCGCCACTCAACGCGTCCACAATGATCATATAAATGTGCACAATTTAACGCGTGCGTTATTTGTTAGGAATCTACATGTAGCGCTTTGTCCGTCACGGTTACCTGTCCTTCTCTAATAAACAAAGAAACAGAATACTGATAATCTTAGCGATTTCAACCCATCGCATAACCAGACCACGTTTTCAGAGATCTATGCTCGACAGTCAAGGAACTGTCTAATGTCTGTGAGGAAAAAAGACAAAAACAGATCGGGATACAATCAGAATGGGATACAACCCATTCAACAACAAATAGGACCAAAAACATGGTTATGGCCGTTTGGGTTCTTTACCACCTATCTGCCGAAACCGATTATATTGTTTGTTATCTTCTAACGAAGCGACTAATCAGGCAAAACTATAGCTGACTAGTTTAACAAGTGGTCTTGATGCATCGTGAAAACAACACTGACGTGCATGAGGGGCCATCGTGGAACCACAAAAACAACACTGACGTGTATGAGGGCCCATCGCGGAAGCGCAAAACAAAATCATTGCGTTTTATTGGGGTCGTAGCGTCCAATGATTATTTTTCCGTGTTGAAGCGGACGGCACCGTGCGTCATACAATTAATTGACCTGTTAATCTACAGCTCACACAATGGCTGGTTTGAGGTAGTCTCAGTAGTCTCTATGGGAGGAATCCTCTCCTGACACACATTCGTTTTTTAACGCTGACATCAGATAGGACAAGGATATATATTTTTCAATTCACATAAGCGATATGCCTGAATGCACCAAAGTCGGATATATTTTCTTACACTGTCTAGAGTTTCATTGCGCTGACATGCCACTACATAATATGTCGACAAAGGGGTTTACCCTTGGTAATTTCAAGAACTCTTTTTTATCTGATCTTTTTGCGAGACATTCATCGGTGATTTGCCAGCGACTGTCCGATAAGGACATTAAGATACAGAGATGCGAATTCAAATCTCCTTGCGGTCATAGATATTCGGTGAGTAAGTCTGTAAGTACCTCTCGCACTTGACTTTTTACACTTTATCATTATATTATGATCATGTGATGAGCAACTTTTCAAGTTATAATACAAGGTACCAGAAAGGTAACACACAGGTTGGGCTTCGCCTTTGAAAATTCTAAGTATGCCTTTCTTTTTTTCGCAGAGCATGTATTGTCGGAAGATATGCGTATCACGTAAAGAACAAGCATCCGTTATCTATCTGTAATTAATTGAAGGAATCTCAGTGTCTCTTAATTTTCTCCACAATGGTTCGTGCAATCATTCAAGCATACACCTCTGTATTAGAAAATGTTTCAATGGGCTAATCCATTCTAGAATGAAACGCGACTACTATCAAACCAGCTATTGCGTAATCTCTAGATTAATATTTCAATTAACTGTGTGACGCACCGTGTAGTCCGCTTCTACACGGAAAACCCCTATGTTGTGGGTCAGAAACAAGATCTCTCTGTTCATCAGATTGTAAGGACAGTTTCACATATACACAAAAATTCTTCAAGTCTCTACAATGGCTTTGTGACACTAAAATAGCTCCTGGCACCCACATACCCCCTCACGCATGCGACCGCACACGTACACAACGAAACACACACAGTTTTTTTTCAGACCAGCATTATGGGAAGAACAGTAAGTGTCGAACCCTCCATAATCTAAAATTTATCTCCACAAAACGCACCAGTTTATCTGGAATTTCAATGCACCCTGACACAAATCTGTCATTACTGCTATGAGCAGGGCTTCCATTTGTTGGGGTTGCTGGTCTTCCATAGGCGGCGTAATTGGCCAGAAGGCGAATCCGCCATGAAGTTCAGAGTCGAGGTATCCTAGTAGTTTCATGTGCAAATCAGTGATCTTTGAGAATGGGCTATCTTCAACTGATTTTCAGTTTTTTATGACTTGGTTGAAAGAAAATTAATATTCTTCGAAGGAAAAGTTTTACTGTAATACCATGAAACACTTCAACACCTGTTAGTCACAAACATTACATTTTTACAAGTGTTTCCCCCCTTTCTCATCAACCGTAGGCCAACAAGTACAGTTTTGTACTTATTTCAGATATCACTTTTGTTTTTACGTTTTCACTATTTCACACCCATACGCTGTGACGTCGAAAAAATTTTGTTTTTAGGACTTTCGAATCTGAGCTCATTAAGTTCATTAACCTAATAGTTCTAATACAAAAAAATAATGATATTGACAAAATGTAAATAATTAAAGAGAACATTGCACACGAAGTAAATGGTAACGCTTCTCATCTCGTGGCTTCTCATCACTTTTCTGGTAGCCATAGGCATTGACATACTAACCAATGTTACATAATGATAAACATATAAGCAAGGAACTGTATCAGCCACAGTCGTTTGAGGCCATATAGATCAAATAGAGTGGTAATTTATTGAATTTATGGTCTGCATTGACTCTGATATCAGAATATGTACGAGTACACAGGCACCTTTTTTCACTCATGTCTTATTTGCCTCTACTAGAAAATTAGTGTCCCAATCAGTTTTTCTTCTGAAAGACATTTAAATGGCGTAACGCAATTTCATCGTGACTGTGCGGTTTTTTGAACCGTGTGGCTGTGAGCTTTGGAAACTAAGTCGGCGTAACTAAAAGGGGAATCCCGCCGGGAAATCCCGTGTTTTCGCCACCACAATGTCTGCATTTCTCATTTCTTATATGCCACTACTAGAAAATTATTTGAGCCGTGTGTCAGTGAGCTCTGGAAACTAAGTCCACTAAACTAAAAGGGGAACCCCACAATGTCAACTTCTCTCGTTTCGCTAAGGTACAGAAGAACGCTTAGCAAAACACTGAAGACAGTTCGATTCAGTTACAGGTTAGCCCAAGATTAGCCATCCAATGAAATCTTACCGTTGTTCTGGAAAGTGACTTGCGTGACTTCAACATTACAAATACGCAACTGAACGATCGACGGCTAGCCAATAGGAAAGTTCAACAGAAATAAATCAGTCGACAGCATGGTCAAAGCAGTGAGGCAGTCCGACAGACTACAATACACAGTCCATGTTATCGCATAGGTAGTGATCAGTAATAACGCAGCAAATCGCTAATATCCTCAAAAACCAGTCAAGATATTAAAATAAATAATCTAATAGAATTAACGAAAATTTTCTGAAAATTTACCTGTCCAGTTCTCGCATATTCGATAATAAATGAAAGAGTTATCATTGGGTTTAATTATATCTCAACCCGAATACTCTCTGTTTTGTCACCACGGTGTATGTAGCTTTGTACGGAGATCACTTGTCCGCTACTCTGATGTATATAACCAGTCGATATCCATGCCGTTTAGTCCGTGATGTAGCATTTGTCCTAGTCCCCAAACCGGACAGGAGTATGGAAAGACTGAATCTTGTGAGTCATTCCTGCGATTTGTTCCAATTCGTGTAAATGTGAATGTGTGAGGGTAACTGAGTCAGATTGAATTGGAGAGTGAAACTGAAAGTTCCTCCTTGTAATTATCACATGTGTACATTTAAATCTGTAGATAAACACAGTTACGGTGTATTTAATTGAAAACATATGTAGAAAGCTGTCAGCCTTTTTAACAATGCCCTTGCAGGGTTATAAGAAATAACAAATAAGTATTTGGCAGAGGTACATTGTTAAATTTTTTTGTACATGTGGATCTGATTTAGAAGAACTTTACAAGAAAAGCAAAACTCACTTTCACAATCAGAAACTAATTGCAACCACACTATATAATAGACAATTAAATATAAAAAAACATTCTAGACCGTGTGCACATCGCCTAAGTGGCTATACTGTATGTTGTGAATAGACACCATCTGTTTTGTAGACGTCATCTGTTTGTAGACACCATCTGTTTTGTAGACACCATCTGTTTTGACACCCAGAAAAAAAAGTTTTTTTTAGGGTCTACACGCCAGTAGCTTCAGTGCTGTGGCGTAAACATAAGTGACATTTGAACCACTGGCTTTTGTGCGCGATTATCTCTGCGCTGTCGAGCACATGGATGAAAAGCACTAGAGCAGTGATTGGATAATAGTGTCACATAAACAAACTAGGTTGTTGATACACTACAAGTTTCTACACTGGCTGTATTTTTTACCTGGTTAACATATATCAGAATTTAGTCCGCGTTGAATAGAACTGAAAACTTTTTGTCAGGGTTACCGACTCCCCAACCCCCTTCTCCCTCTCCCCACATGAAGATTACCAAGGTGACGAAATGCTATTACGTCATGAGCAAGGGCTAAAAATTGGTGGTCATGCTGGGTTAAATTTTTACTATTTGGCCGTACGCTGTTCGCTGTAGCGTTCACGTTCTCCCCAGTGAGAGGAGGTCGACATAACACTGTCACGGAAAATGGGATAATTTGACAACGTATCTATCAAAAGTTCTTCTCGTGGCAATGGCACAATTACGAGAATTCGTAAAGTGCGGAATATATCGCGTCGAACTAGACCAAATCACTACCCTTGCGTGCTAGTTTACTGAAGGCTAAATATGGCACAAAAAAGAAAAAAAAAACAGAGCCATGCAACATGGTCCGCGAAAGTATTGACAGTCGTTATATATTGTTAACATAGACGAAATTAGGAAAGCTTTTCTCTCACGTGGTGTACAGCAGAGGGAGGTTGATCGGTTTTAGAGCAAATGTGTGCGTAACTCTGATCCTGACACTATGGAGGTAAACTGCATGCTTCAGCCGACTACCGTTGGTTATTATGAGAAATCGGTCTAGCGATAAAAGGGCATTAAAAGAGAGGTGTGAACGGTCCAGTGGAACACCAAACACTTAAACTGGCGTGACAAGCATGGCGAGTTTGAAGAACTATCCGTGCCCAAGAAACTTGGATGAACAGCATTGCTTTCAAATGTATATGCATGGCTTGCGGACATTTTCAGTACTATTTGGGTACGATCAAATAGAAGTATATATTAATTAAAAGTCTTCGGGATTATTATATACGTATCTCGTACATTGACTTGATAATGTATTTATATACACATGCATTAATTCCTAGTAGCAGAATGTCTCAAACATCTACTGCAGAATAAATTATTTTCGTTCAATACCCTTTCACCCACACAGTTAAAAAGTGTTGCGTAGATGTTGCGTAGACAAATTTTGCATTTACATGTATGATAAATTAGAAACCACTCTCTTTTGACACAGTCTTGTGTACATGTACATTGATACTTTTCAGACTTTGAAGTGGTGCATTGAAAAATTTGAAAAATCTGTTTTCCACTTATTGTTCTGTATTTATCCCTTACCCAAATTGTTAGACATCCATAGAAAGACATTAAGCCATCTACGAGACAGGACAGACATTTTCTTATTAGCAAATCTCTGGTTCCTTCTCATGTAGGTGACATTTGGTTGACCTAAGTCCAGCACCAGAAATAATACTTGAGACATTTGCCTTGCAAATCTGGAAATCTTTTTATTATTACTGTTCTAGTATGTGCAATATACATAAACTAAACTTTTGCATTTTTGAACACTATGCCTTACAAGAATAAAATTCTATATCGATATTAATGAATACAGGACAGTATACTTCTTAAAATTATAGACATGAAATTTAAATTTTCTTCCGTTTATATAAATAGTAAACTTTAACTGTATTCATATGGCTATATCCTATATATTATATTTCTGTATACATGTTTATTTCAGTGTTCATGAAGGCCAAATTCAAGAATGTTTTCACTTACACCATGGCAATCAGCATTATAGATCTAGAAAACCACAATGCCCAGGGTAAACCACTGATCTTTTGTGTATCTGAACAGCGTCAGTATTTTTCATAACATTAAGGGCGACATGAAAGTTATATGCTCTTAAATTTATAAATATAAATAATAAACTATTACCATATAATCATGGCTATATATTGTTTATAGTTTTATTTTCCGGTGCATTAAGGTCAAAATCAAGAGATTTTCACTTACATGATAGCAATCAATTTTATGGGTGGAGAAAACCAGAGTTCCAAAGGTCAACCATGTACTTTTGGCAAGTTACTGACAAACTTGTCCACTTGTGACACATATGCATATATGCGCACACATTGTTGGTTCAATACATGTACCGCTGAAATTTACATGAACGTAAATATATCAGCATTTGCAATCGTTTATTACTTTAAATGAAATGAGAGAATACTTTCATGAATGGTCAGGATAATGTTGTATTGTTGTCAGGTGTATTGTAGCTAATAACTTCTGTCGCATGTCGCAGCCTTAATGACTTTTGCAACAATAACCCATTAAGAGCCTGTATGAAAATTCCAACCTAATCTCTTCATTCATACCAGTAAATAAAAGATTTTTTTTTATTACAATGTATTTGTTGCTTTAGGAACCAGCAATACACTTTGCTAGCTGGGAGCCATTAATGTATGTGCTTATGAGTTTGAATCTAAGATCAACTGTTGAATGCAACTAACATAATTTCTAAGTTGTGTTTAACATTCATTAAACATATTGCTGTTTAAGAAATTTACTAATGTATGGCTGGAGAGTGAAAAGCGAGAACAGACTTATTACCAGTGCTAGCTTTCAGTTATAATGCTAGTTCACACATGTAACGTATAACATGTAGCTATGTAATGCACCTTGGAATATTCCCGGAGTTGTATTTATCGGAGGAAATGTATACCAGGATGACATTTAAACGAAATGTTCGGAATACAAAGGTGCCAAGGTGAGAAAGGGGGAATAATACAGCCTTGGACCTCTAGTTTGTCAGTAGCAGATCTCTGAGAGATATTATTATCTCGGAGTTTAAACATTAGAGTCCTAAACATTAGAGGCCGAATTTTTAGTGGAGGGCTTAAGTTTAATATTATATTTTAAAGCACGGACTTGACGTCTAGTGCATAATAATAATACTAATGTCTTTATTTTCTGAGGGTAATACAACTCAGTCAATATACGGCTCAAAAAGAGAAAAATCTTCCTTAACTGGCATGTCGTCAAATGCAATATTATAGGACTGCTATTTTTTTCTCTATGTCGTCTTCACGTGACAAGAAGTCAGCACCATAATTGTTTGAGCTAGACACATAAGCAAAATTGTCTGCCAAGAAGTTATTCTTTTCAGGGTTTGTACCGAAATGTTCACCACCATAAATAAAGGTGGGGAACGTTGTTACTTCTATTTCTTCCACTACTTGCTCTAACCTGTGACCACACATACTTTACTGATGTGTTTCTATTACTGCAGGAGCAGTACTCGCGCAAGTGGAGCTACTGATCTCGGTTAATCACACGGTGAGCACTCATTGCTCCACCATGGCACTCTTACCATACCATTGCCACATGTACGAGACATGGACTTTCTAGCAGCAGAACTGATGGCCTTAACCGCACTGTTTGAAAACACATCAACATCTTCACTAAAAAATCTAATCAGGAGCCACAGTTTGCATTCCTCTCTCCAAGTTAACCAATCGGCTTTGTTAATTTTTCTTCGTGAGAATAACCCTGGTGGTTAGTGTGAGGGCAGACTCCAAAAATAGAAACAAGTGGAAAATGATCACTGCCACATGGGGACTTTATTTATCCGCAAACCAAGGCGACACAGTCCCCAAGTCATTAGAACACAAAGTGACGTCTATTGCTGACAAATTCCCCGGTGCGGATGTCCAGCCGAGTGCCCGACCCGTTATTCAGAACTATATTATTATCCTCGATAAACTCACAAACTACTTTACCACTGGCATCATTATGAGAGCTGTAACCAACCCTGTGATGAGAGTTAAAAAGTCACCACAGATGATATATTACCCAGTCAAAGTCCTGACCAGGGAATTCAAACCACTTGCGCGTAGCTTGTTCCAAGGATTGCACAGGTTGACAACACTAATGAGCTTGCGCTAGGACAAAGCTAACTGACAACATTGACATTCAAAAGAACTCAAAACAGGAAGCTTTACCTCAGTGTATGAAATGTCATCTCTGATGAACATAGCTAGGAGAAAAATCTCTGTCTGTTCTTTTGACTGAGTAGCCTGGAATTGTAAAATCTAAATGAAGTTTAAGGAATGTTTCTTGTAGACAAACCACATGAGGGAGGGCTTCCATATTAGACATAAACAATTTACATTCTTGGACGTGGGCACAAAGAGACTGAACAGTCTGCTGCAGAACTGCTAGCGCCATCAAGTAAAGACGATTTACAAGACAATATTGATACACGTGAATATTATTTATGAGCAGTATTTCTTGGTTTTATGACAGGAGAGAGCTTTCATGAGTCAACAACGTCACCTCCAGGATGGCGTTTGGTACACTCAGTTATAAAGTCAATACTTTTAGATGCATGTATTTTGACACAGAGGAAGATAATTTCAGTGAATAGCGTCACCATACTCGACAAAGGCTGGCTATGCCTCAGTTTGTACACCAATACTCATTGGTAAGCCACCACAGAGCCACCACAGAAGGCAAAGATGGTTGGAAAAGAAAAGGGACGCTTACAAAGGCTGGATCATAGGAAAATTTGACCGATGGGAGGAAACGCTTGACTCAGCAAAGCATCCGCAAGGGACACCTTTTCAGTAATCTATGCTATGTGTTTTCTTTGCTTCCTTCTGAATTGGACAGCGAGCGTAAGCAGCACAGTGTTCGCCTCAACAATTGCCACGAATCATAATCATGATCCCGGCCTCAGCGTGGCCATCTTACTTTACCTCTACACTCGGAGGCAATGTGGTTTAGACACTGGCACCGAAAAAAAAACAGCGCAAAACAAGGGGGTGGAAGGTTTCAATGGAAAACAAAAATTCATAGCCAAGCGTAACTTCAGGTGGGACAGTGTCAGAATCAAAAGACATGCTATCATTACAAGAAGTTCCCTTGTATTTAGACCATTTCTGAACCTGAAAACAAGCTAGTCCTTCCGCATCCGTAACTTCTTTCCCAACACCATAAATAACACCTCTTGATGAGGAATTGCTTTGGAACCCGACACTTTGTGTGCCTACCTATAAAATGATCGAGATTAAGTTTTTTTTTTTTAACCAGTGTCTGGATTGAGCATGATATAAGGTAACCTTTGGATTGAATCTTCTTAGTGCATTTTATGTTGCCCACAGCTTTCTGTAAAGCACTATAGGGTTAATGTTTATTATAGGGATCTCACCTCCTGCAGACACAATTACATTAAGGTTCTTTACCTGATGTTTCTGGCTGTTTACAGCCATAGCTCTTTCCGCATACTCGCGGTCTGTACTCTGGGAGCGATCTCTATTCCGTTTAATGCGATTAGGTCCAATGAGCCTGGACCTCCATGTCTGATTTTTCGTCATTTTCTCCCATTTTCACCTGCATATAGCTTTATCACTCACAATGCCTATTTCTCAATAGGCCTGTCAAGTGGACCTAATCAGTTAGGTGCACTTGACAACGCGATAGGTTATATAGATACAGTTATGACAGAGAAAATGCCCTGGGGCAACTCAGGGACAGGAGAAGGCGACGGAAGCTCAGTGAAAAAAAGTGAAGATATGTTCTGTACATTTACAGGAGCTTAGAGCTTTGAGATTAGCACCTAACAATTTAGAGCTAATCTAAAGAAATTACCCAATTGAAATACAAATCAATAAATAGCGTTTTAGCCATACGCTAAGTAAGACTACTTACACATTTAACATAAGCCCAGAACAGACCAGGCACCAGATGTGCTTTATGCACTGCACGGCAATGCCCCAGTGAGAGCGATAACAATAATAACAACGTAAACAAAAGCAATAAACTAGGAATAATTGAAAATATAACGGCGATTTACGACTAATAACGACCAACACAGAGACAGTAACACTTACATATATACACACATGAGACAACCCAAGAGCAGGCAAGAGCTGCACCTAACAATTTTAGAAATATTTCCTGTCCAAAAATACAGTCAACCCTCAGTGCATGACAGTGACTGCGAATAAGTTACAATTCCATGAATGCGGCCAAAAATACGAATGAAATGAACGTCGATCGGCATGGCTGGTGCTATGTACAGTTTTATACCCTGTTCCGCTTCCATTGCTTTTAGTGTAAGAGTACCACTATCGGAGACGGAAAATGATAAATAAATGGCTGGTTCAACTCTCAGATAGCGATAGGCCTCACACAAGATCAAACAAAGAAACACGAACACGCTTGAACAAGTTCAATATATGTATTTCCAAAGAAACACACACACACACACACACAAATAGTACAACTGACAATAATATACAAACAATACAGATAATTACAAAATATATAGATTCTCACCGGTGACAGCGTCCAAATCCGGATGGAATATTCCGGCTTCCACCGGCATGTCAGTCCACGTAAATGCAGACTCCACAGTTCTTGGGAATTCTCGAAACGAAGGATGACAGTCCTGTAAGTGACGAACAGTAGGGTACGGCACGCCAGTGATATCCAATTGCCCGCGAAGGTGTAACTTCTCAGAGCGGAAGGATTAACAATAACGTCGGTGATGCCAAGCTGACGATGTATGTTTCACTCCTTGGAAATGTTCATAATGTCATTTTCAGAGTAAACTGGGATAAAATTTACGTAATCGTACAAAAAGGCAATGAGCGATACGAGCTCTATAAGAGCGTCTCAGAAAAATAGCAAGTGGAGAAACACAAGTTCACAAAGTGTTACGTACGGAAAAATGGAGTACAAAATGACAAAATTGTCGAATGGCATGAAAACCTCTCCACTCCCAACAGTCCTTCCAAGTGGCCGAGAGTAAATGTGCTCTCAAGTGAACACCAGCAAGATGATTGCGAAACTTCTAACAGCGCCCCTCGTATTCAAAGACTGATTTAAAGAAAAATGTTTACAACATTGGTATATCTTTCCAGAATATACCCTCTGTATACAATAAAACGGAAGTTATAAACACAGACGCCTCGAGAACACGCGACTCAATGACAGCGCAGGCTATAAGATACACAGAAGAAAAAATGTAAAAAAAAATATACAATATAATATCTAAAGGACGAGGGTCATAAGGATAATTTTTTTGTTAATGTCGCTGCTTGGTTACGTTAAAATCTGCTTTTCCGCTTCTTACTGTGATGAGGATTATAGAAAACCCGGGCATTTTATATTAAGATTCCAGCATTGTTTTTAAGACACTGTATATATAATATGTTATTAACTGGAAACGTTGTGATTCTTAAGGATTTCAGCACTGGGACGGATATCCTGACCTGACCGATTTATAGAAGAAAATGGCAGTTGCAGAGAAATATCAGTACGGTGTCCACCTGGCAATGTGTTCCGCCATCAACTGTGCCTGTCCATATGTCGAGAAACGTTTACAAAATGGTCTCAAAACACTGGGTGTGACGATGGCTGTGGGACGTAACGTGTACCCAAAGGCCGGACGACGAAGTGACCATTTCCTAGAATTCACCAGGCAAAGTTCGTATAGTGTCATTCCGGCATGTAACTTCGAGACTGAAAGCTTCATGTATAGTTTTGAGAAAGCGAAGAGCTTTAAGGAACGATTCGTGGTAGTTCTATCAGAGCAGGTGGCAATTCCACCGTTTCTCACAGATTTTCAGTGCATTCCTCTTTACAACGTTCATGAAACTAACGAGTACAACAGCCTCATGGGCTGGTTTGACAAAAACGTGACACAGTCGTTAAGAGTTACTGGCACACCACCAACACTAGGCGTCCAAGGGACTTTTGAAGGAGACAGTCCACCACAACTTCCTGTACAAGAACGTAGAAACAGCTGGAGCTTCGAAAACAAAAGTGAAAGCTACGACTCCAAATCTTCGGCCAGCTATGTCCTTGAAGAAGCAAACAGATTTGTGTCCCTGCCAAGCCTACACCCCTTGGACCATCAGGACAGCGGACCAACTGCCCGTAAATACTGCACAGAAATAGACGAAGACCACAGGAATGAGTGTAAGCATGAAATGTTTCGTACACATTTTACATGACAGTGACTGATCCGCAGTGGTCTATCAGTCGATTTGTCTTGAAGAACCATACCCTAAAGCATTATTTACCTAGTTAGTTAAAGGGTAAGACCATACAAAAATGAGGTTATGGGGAATGAAAAGATCATTGGCTCTGTATCTAAAATTAACTTCACGTTTTCAATTGTGCTTTCGACAAATTAAGTGCACTCAAAAGCTTTGATTGTATGGTGTGGTGTTTGAACCACACTGATAATCTGGTTCACCTTTGCACTCTTCACAAGAACTTCACAGAGCAGTATAAATGTGTACAGAAAAGTTGGCAACGTCACCGGTGAACCACATTGCCAATGTCGTCCACAAAACCCACCATCGAATCAAAACACTTGAATGCGTTTAAAAGTGAAAAATAAACTGAAAATTCATTGAAGGTATTTTAAGATACAGTTTTTAATGTTTTTTTCTCTCAACAACTTCATTTTTGTGTTCTGTTTCCATTTACACAAAACAGGCCTAGTCAGTTTACAGTGTACTATGCCACCACTAACGCACTTGGCTCACTTGGATCCTATTTAGTATAGAACCTCAAGTGGCTCCCTCTCCGGTCGTACGTGATAACATGTGCCAACAACCTGCGCATGATCATAGGTTTCCCCCGGATTCGGTCCGGTTTCCTCCCACATAATGCTGTCCGCCGTGGTATAAGTGAAATATTCTTCCGTGCAATATTGAATATTGAAACACTGATGAAAAGAAAAAGTAAATATTTAGTGTAGAAGAAGTGAAATCATGCCAAATCAGAGCAAATTTACCTTGTGTTCTGAACTGACCCTACCTGGGGTCGTAAGTTGTACCAACTGAAATAAGATGGAACGCTTTTGACAATAAACTAGTCGGAGGTAATTGCAACTGTATATTCGACTCGGAGATCATGAGTGTCCAAAACTATTCAGGAAAGGTTTCCTGTATGTAGTCGGCAAAGGATTTCCCGCTTCATCAATGATTCTCCTAAGAGTTTACCATTCTCAATGTTCGGGTGAAGAGTACGATTGACTATGTGTGAGCGGACCGTTAATGAGTTTTTCGTGATCACTCAGTATAATGTACTATATTTTATGCTGGAAAGTAGGTGAAAATGAGTCTTGCTTACTAGAACTCATCAAACCTAGCGTACCGCAGATGATGCGCGGGCAGTCGAAAAAAGTCATATTCACCACAATATTGTGTGTTGTCAATTGGGCCGCTGCTCTGATCCACTCGAACTCTTGAATCATGGACTATCGATTTGGCTTATGTTCCTTGGTCATTAGATTTATCCACGCGCTGCACTCTTCGTATGTGAGTATGATCATTGGCCCTTCTCGGGACTGACAAAAATGCGTCATATAAACTTTAACCTGACATCTTGATTTGCAGTTCAAAAAGACCTACAAAAAAGAAGGTTCCATTTCGTATTTAATGACTGTGACTCAGAAGAAAAAAAGCGAGATGCAGTCCTCTATGCCTTACAGACTTTCAACAAACGCACGTTGTGTCGTCCATTCGCATACGCCGTTCAGCTTCTGCGTTGTAACCAGGAAAATGTCCGCCTTCATGGATTTAGCTACATCGAGTACAAACTTCTAAGATGCAGCGCTTCCCTGACTGACGCAGAGTTTAAAGACCTAATGGCACTGGAAGAGGACCTGTTTGAACTTCTAGCGGATCCGGAGCCCACTCAACATTTCCTGATACCTCAGTTTTCGCATATTGCCGGACTGTACATGCTGTGCCTGGTGCTCCTTCGAGAACAAAAACATTTTAGGACGGCGCTGAAAGGACGACAATTCCAAATTGATGAGGAGAACGAGCGCAACCATTATTACAAGGCCCTTCAGATCGTTTTACGTGAGGCTTTTAGAAAGGGAAACAAAGGAAGCGTGGACTCTATTCTGCAGTTTAAGAATGCTTTGCGAGATGTGAGTAGTTAATTGTCAAAATCATTTGCGAAGATGGGATATGATTCGTAAAGAGTGCAACTCGCAAGAAGTAAGTGTCCTGTTATGTCTGTTATTCATTACGGGAATAATCAATATTTCAAAACGAATTTCTTCATTTTACTAGATGTTTACACGTCTGATGTCGTGCTCTTCTCTCACTTATATCCCAAGATTATGTTTTAGTTTCAGAGTAACCACACCGATGCATCCCTCCACGAATTGAAATGGGTCATTGGGCGGGTTCAGAGGCAGACTTCAGTGCTCGAACGTTTTCGTGAGGCACGTAAGGTAGAACGGATGCTTCTGTACCAGATAATTGTAAGGGCCGTCGTGGCCTCTATCAAAGACAAATGTGGCACGGGTAAGTTCAGATAACATACACTTTTGTAACTTCTGTAACATTTTTTTGAATACTGAATGTCTTTGGTGTTCCTGATTTCACACCTGTCAAATGTGATTTAATCACTTCATTTGTGAGCCTTTGAACTATTTCACGTCACTTAACTTATAAAAATTAAAGTGAATTAACCTTGACTGTATCGATTAAAAAAAATCAGGTCTGAAAATGAATTAAGGTATCTCATGATCATCACCTGACAAAGTAGGAATGAGGAGGTACGTCAAGTGCTTGGCCCGGTGCAGCAGGAATCCCTGAAGCTTTGCCTGGTCTTTCCTACATATTATTCTGACAGCCGTCCTGTGAAATAAATTCTAGGGTAAGGTTTAAAATAGCAACTATATGCACTATAAATCAAGTACTGTGTCTTCAGAATCAACCATTGCCAGTGAGGAGATAGAAATGCAGTCCAACACTGGTTTGCTTAAGCTACTGCAGTTGTTCGCCAAACAAGGAGTCAAGGGAACGTCAGCCGTCTGGCAGGAGCAATTCAAGCAAGAGCTCCGTCCACTGCTGTTTCACCAGAATTCACACATTGCCGACAATGTCCGTCGGATCGTGCAGTATCATGATATGTCGGCGAAAGAAAGAGAGCACGTCCTGCAAGGCCACTTCTCAGAACTGTTCTCCACGGTGGGCCTTGAATGGAGAGGTGTGTACACTGCTGAGTTGAGCAAGGTCACACAGGCTTCACGATGGCAACACTATCTCGGGAAGATTGGAGGCAGCAGGAAACCTTTGGTTGCTGGCTCACATGTTTCTATCATTTTCAACTCTTACAAAGACACTGACCACTGCGCTGAAATGTACAATTACGGCTTGGACGGGGATAGGAAACGTAGAACTGAATGTGAAATACTTGGGCATCTTGGAGACAGCAGTTTGATCACTAAGCTCTACGCCGTTAATTCATCCCCTGTTATGTTTCTGTACGTTCTTGAGCTGCCGCCAGGTGGATCTTTGCAAAAGTTCCTGTTAGAAAGACGTGCACATGGAAACTGGTTCTCACTGCAAGAGTTGATCGACATTGCAGTAAAAACCATCCTGGCCATCGAATACTGTCACAGGAAACAAGTCATTCACCGAGATATCAGAACTGAGAGCTTTTACTACTGCAAAGCTGAACGCACAGTGAAGCTTGACAACTTCGGGATTGCCAGTCACTTCCAACGTACAGACGTCACAGGTACATCCTTTATCGGTCTTTGTTCCCCGTATCAGCCATGTCGTTAATGCTACGGCCATCCAAGAACCAGTGACCGTGGTGACTTGAGACAACCATACAAGGATATCACGCTTAGAAATAAAACCAAAGACAAATGCAATGTTATTCAAGATTCTATTTTCCACCAATGTACACTTTGGTGTGCAAGTAGGACTGAGATGAAATGTAACGCTTTACATTGCTATTTGAATCCATCAAGTATTTACCACTCATTGGGATAAGTCTGTACTGCCTTCCAACTTTGATACTTATTTTGAAAATGTGTATTTCATCTGGTATCAAAGCAATGTGCTGCGTTAGTAATAAACACCGATGGATTAGGGTAATGCTACTTCCTAACGGTTGAAGTAATCACTGGTTTGACTTCTATTTTGACAGATGTGGATATAAGTGAGATCCCAACATTATGGTCCAGTCCTGAAACGCTGAGAGACAAGAGAACTTCGCCAGCGTCTGACATCTGGATGTTGGGCCAAACCTTGTATGAACTGTTCATGCACGGCTGCTGGCCGTACTCTCCACGCCTGAGGACTTATCCATACGGAGAAGTTATTTATTGGGTATGTATCAATATAGACTCAGGCCCTTATTCACAAAACTTCTTCAATCGATTTTTCAGAGCTTTCTCGTAAAAAACGTCACCTTATGACGCTACAACCGTGACAACGTCTTTTTCGAAAACAGGTACGAGAAATATCACTTTCGAAGTTTAGTGAAAGTTGCGATGAGGTACGCATAGAAATCAATGATGGGATTTCCGAACAAATATAAATTTAAGAAGCCTCAAATGCAACAAAGCGAAAGACAGTATGAGTATAAACGTTATCCCAGGCTTTCGTGTACAAATCGCATCACCAGAAAAATTCCTTTAGACATGAAAGGCCCACATTTTGCTCGCACCCGGTTTTAAGCTGGGTCATGACTCCTTTGTCTGCTTTTGTTCCAGAAATGATCAAACATAGAATTGAGTTAAATCCTACAGTTTCCCAGTGTGATTTTTGTGTTTCTGTGTGGAATATAACAGCACCATAAAATGCATAAAAATCAAACACTGAAAGGGGTTATTTGAGATCAAAGAGATCTGGTACTGTTGTTAGCCATATAGTATGTAATCCTCGCTGCTCAGAAATCTTTAGATCACTGCTGAGCTAGTGACTGATTACATACCCCGTACTCTACAATAATTAATCTGAGTGTTCCAACTTGTTTCGGCAAGTCCTCATGTCTGCAGTTGCTCGTTCAAGAAGTGGACCAAATAGTAAACTCAAGAAGATATTCGTCGTCTTCTGACTTAATGTTCTCGGTCTTTCACGACTTGTCTGGTATACATGAACTTAAGTTTGGGCGCTGTGAAAATACTCAGCCACACATATTACTTGATATACTCAGTATACATTCTCTATTTTCCACAGATCGCACACAAAGGAATCAAGCCCTTGGAATCACCAGGCTGCATTCCTCCTGACATTTTTAGGGCGATTCTCAGCTGTATTGAAATGGATGAAGACAAGAGGCCAACAGCCTACAATCTTCTCTCACATTTCCAGGAAATACAGCGTCATTATCATGAAGGTAGGCATTGACTGCTGATATACAATTGTATGCTTCGGCGCCTAGGATTCATTGTTACTTATTGTTATAGAGCCGTATCTTTCATCGAAGCTTTATACAGAGTACTACAGTGTACTCGTAACCGAGCCCTTTCTACTAGAGTTTACATGAAGTAGCTTTCGTCGAAGAACCATATCTTTCTTGTGCTTTTCGAAATGGAGCCAAACCTTTCACGCCTGACTTAACCCCGTGATACCCTGTTGCTACTTATATGTTGTAATAAATTACTCCTACTACAACAATTGTTTAAATAATCACTGTAACCTTTATAATAAGCGTTACAGCGTAACTCCTAATTATAACACTTATTTGTAAAGCGTTACAATGGCAACCCAAATTTAAATATTATTTTCATAGGGGTTATTGATGTTCATGTGTGCTGTTGGGTTGAATTGGTGGGTAAGGGATTGGTGGTTTTGTCGTGGGGGTGATAAATGAAATATGATATAAACATGTAAATGTTAGGTAGGCACACAATCGGCCTGTAAAATGTTGTGATTCCTTTTTGGCATGGTATATGAATTTTGAGTTTTCCTGTTACTAAATCTGGACAATCGTCTGTCTCTGAAAGCTTTCATATGATCAAAGAGAGAACTGTAACAAAACGTAAATTTATTTTTTTTTCTGAAATTTGATTTATTTAAGGCTGCATTCTACGTTGTTACTTCCGTTAATGCATTCGGCAGTTGCATAATCGACGGGGCACATTTAATTGCAGTCACATGTTTATATTTTGAACAATTTCCAACTCAATGTTCTGAAGATTCTCAGCTTTTACAGAAATTCAGTTTTCATTTACATTTCTCTACATGTCTTGCAACGGATGTGCAATCGTTTCGTAAGTGTTTTGTAATTCCAGCTACTATAAATTTAAAGCCGACGTCAAGAGTAAAGCATTGCTAAATGTTGTCATGTTTGCGCAAAGCAAATAAATGCAATCTTGAAAACATCCCGAAAATCAAAACACACCGAAATGCATCAGAAAAAGAGAGTGAATGTGAAATGAATTTGAAGTGATCAACTGACAGTTGATCACTATTTCCATAGGGATAATTTATTTTAATAAGAGCTGTAACAATGCACATTATGTATTTTTACCTAAACCGTGTTTTGTCGTGATCTTATGATTTTTCTAATACAGGGAGACTCTGTCTGTATTATGGAGTCTCTGGCGTTCGTTAAAGACCACATGTCTTACCAGTAAGTCACATGTGAGAAAGTTGGTCAGTATGTTGCCAGAGGTTGCTGGTTTACCCTCGGCATTCTTTTTGTATACCTTCCATAAAACTGAACCGCCCTAGTAAAGGTGAAAAATTTTTGAGAATGACGTCAAATAACAATTAAATAAAAACAAATAAATAAACAAATATTTTTGACAAAGAAATGACCCTTAATGATGAAAGCGTGCTTTGGTCATTGATAGAAGAGGTGCGAGTTCCTTGGTGTAAGATGGATCAGCCGCCTTATCCACGCCTGTGCGCGTTTCAGCATCAGCGAGCTTCCAAGGCAGACAAGGTGAGTCTCAGAGTTGCTATTTTCTTCAGTACGCATTAAGTGAAGTCAAAAGGAATTTACGACAAGCTTGCTTACATTTACTAACCTGGAACTCCAACCAGTTGCCTTTGCTGTCGATTCACACAGTGTCGAAACCGCACGCCTTGAAATAAGTAATCGTACAGTAAAATTTTCTGAATTCATATCACCTCATTATGTGGGAATAATAGCGTCACAATTAACACAAATGTTACGGTCACATGCTCTATGATAGCATCCGAACTTCGCACCCCCCCCCAACTCTCACATCTAAATCACTGCATTTTAGCATGGACGAGTATATAAAATAATATAAAGATTCCACAAAATATCATATTAATTGCCTGACTTACCTTGCAAATCCTGTAAAGTACATATTTCAGGATATAAAATTCATCGGTTATTGATAATATTAGTTACATTACATACCCATTCTTGTGTAAATAAAACGCATATTTTCATGTACATCTGTTTTTCCTAATTGCCACAAGGGAATATTCTCAATAATTATACCAACATATATATACGAATTAATACAAAATATGAAGAAAATATACTTCATTTTAGAGAATAATTTAATGGGAACCAAAATCAAAATCGGAATCAAAAGAAAAATGGTCTAACAGTTAACATTGTTTCAGGGTTTTACACAAAGGCCTACATGTTAGAAAAGATGGCATCACTACCAAGCTGCTCGCTTAATTCCTATTGGTACGAATGCCGACAAATCTACAAATTGTCATCGTGTAATAATTTGGGTTTCAGGGGGTCCCGTCTCAACTGTCAGCCGCTGTCCTGGGAGACAGTGAGTACATGTATTCTTAGCTAAGCAGAAACTTCCTAAATCTTGTAATCGTGTGTTCAAAAGCTACTTATACTTTTACGTCAGAAGGGTTTTCAGGTGTCTAGCCGCCATTAGAACTAAAGCTATCCTATGCAAGGCCATGAAACAGAAAAAATTAAAGTTCTTATCTCATTTAACAGAAACTTTTGAAAACAATGTTGACTCAGCTTAATTTCAATTAATTTTTAAATTTTGTTCATCTTATCGTCGTGTTCATCATGACTCCTTACGACTTTTTGTAAGCCAGTAATGGAGAAATGAACTGAATAAAGATACAAATGCCATGTTCGGCTAGTTGGACCCTACCCTCTTTACTGTCTGGAGGTAATAATGAAGGACCTTAAGAGAATTCGCATTTTTCTCACTCTTTACAGCTGTTTTGCATGAACTTGTATATAGGTCTTTGATGTTGCCTGGTATATTGTGTGAATCTAGTGATAAAGTCTAACTTCTGATGCTCAGACACAGACGAACATTTCGTGCCGAACCCTTGGGAGACTTCCAACATTGAAGATGATGATCCCGATATATCATATCTGGTATGTTAACAATTTTAATCTTCATGGTATCTTGACGACAAACCAATGACGATTTCAACAGATGTCCTATTAGCTCAGGTATGAGTGAGGGCGAATATTTAGCCGAGTATAGGTATGAGCTTGACGTTTTCACTCTGTATTATGACGGAGAAATATTCACTTAACTTCTTTGTCTTTACCGCCAAGGAATTTTCGTACATACTATGTCGGGCAGTTTCTTTGGGTTCAAGAAACTGGATTGCTGCTGGAAAGCCATGTAGAGGCCTTAAGCAAGTGACTTACCACCGAGACGCGAAACAGATGTAGAGTATTGTCCCATAGCCAGTAATGGGGTATCTGAACGTTTAACGGTGACAAAGATCTGCGCCTTCCGAGTGCATCCCAGTTATCATGGTGATTATAAGAAAAATCTGAGCATTTGTGATGCAAAACGTATGTTAACGTCTATTTTGATGTAGAGTTTACCCCCAAAGTAGTTCATTCAAGCTATATCGCCTTCACTTTTCTCTGATCCAATGTATAAGGTTGCATCGTGCTTCTCTCTCGGAGATGAATAAGCTTGATAAACTTATTCGGCAAAACTCAGAACGTTTATTAGGATTGTGAAGTAAACCAAGACGGCTTCGAAAATATCACTAGTTCTAGTTTTAGAGGGATATTTTTCTTCTTTAATGTTAGGTATATTATAAAACAAACACAACCAAATCGTGCTTGAATTTACAAATCTCTTCTCAGCCTGACAAGACGGCTATCCGTGAGAGTCCGCTGTATCAGCACTCGGCAGATGAAGTGAGGATTCTCTCAGGTACAATCCCGGGGCTAGCACGACTCACGAGGCTCACCAGGGCTCAGGAAGGAACGACCATGGTAAGCTTTGGTGTCTTCTTCATAATACATATAACAGACTACAGCGTAGAGAGTAAAACCACAGAAGCGACAATAGTATTATACTTGGCAAGTGGTCACAGGCTACCGGTGAAATCCGTCCTCTTGTCAATTTATGTCACACACGGGTTTGTTCTAACTGTTCATGTAAGTGTTCAAGAAGCAACAACTTACACCCCCGCCAATCCCCATAGCAACTAGGCTTAAATAGCATCAGGTAAAAAGAGAAGTAAACACTCACGGAGGAAGCCAGTGTGACCTAGATTTTTGCTCACAGCAACCGCATTAGTTAAGGGCTCATTGCCCCGCGCTAACCCACCGGCCCTCAGCCACCCGCTCTTGAAATTTAGAATAAGAAACACCACTGAACGGCTAGGAATGCGAAGCTGTTAGAAGAAGAGACGTCATGAAACGAAATGGAATGAAAAGTCTTTAGAATAAGAGACGCCACTAGATGACCAAGAACGAGAGGAAGAGCTGGGTTTTATTCTAACGGAATACAGGAATAGCATCAACTTACACACTCTCAAGCACCATGGGTTAAGAAGAATTTAATGAAACAAAATGGAGTGATATTTATAGCAATGTATTTGAGGTTACTAGTCTAGAATTATCCACATGCTGTGTAGTCATCACATTTAATAAACTACAACAGGAAAACACTACAAGGATTCAAGGTTTCGGAGACGATTAGCCCGGCACTATAGAACGACTAGAAAAATCAGAAGAAATAGACCAGAAAGATTAGATTAACAGAAAAGACCGCATGTAAAATGACCAGAGCAGTTACATGCCTAGAATAGCAGAAAATAAATAGAATTAATCCAGTAACTACAACGCCTCGAAAGGCGACAGAATTCAGGAGCTTTCAGAGCGCCTAAAATGATTAGGGCGTGCAAAATAACCAGTAAACCAGGAATGATGTAGACGATAGAATTCAGGAGTTACCAGAACACCAAAAACTATCGGACCGCATAGAATAACCAAGATGCCTGGCATGAGAGAGACGGTAGAATTCCTGGGCTAACAGACCGTGTTTGATAGTCAAGAATAACGAGTAGAATAACCAGAATATTAAATTAAAAGAATCTACGAGTACGACCAGTATGGAACAAAGAGTAGGGAAGCACTGAAATCTTCAAGCCCAGTTTGTACCTTGACATTAGATTTTATTTAATTTTGCTGTGTGTCTAGGAGTCTGAATGGAGCTGTCCAAAACCTGCATTCCTCTGTCACTACGTGTATCAGGCACGTACCAGTGATGACTCGTTCATTGATGAAGTTATCCAGATCTTCTGTGACGTCACCAAAACTCTTACAAAGCTCCACAAGAACCGATGCATCCATCGGGACATATGCGCCAGACACATTCTGGTTGATCCGAATCGCCCACAGGTAAGATTAATCGGCTTAGCAAAAGCTTCACGTCAGTCCTTCCCTAAGCACCTGACAAACTTCCTAATTTCGGATTTATATACAAATGTACATAAATATACTTCCATTAGCTTTCTCAAATGTGTATGCGATTACTTTCATTAACCGTCCTAAATGTGCATGTGTTCACTGTCATTAGCTACCCTAAACCTATATATATATATATATATATATTTTAGCTGTCCTGAAAGAATATGTACAAGCTTCCATTTCCTCTTCCAAATGTACCGGTTTGCTGTCCTCCATGTATTCGCTTCCTTTTGCTGTCATCAGTGTAAATGTATACCTCCCTTTAGCTGTCATCAGTGTACGTGTATACTTTTCCTTTTGCTGTCAGTGTACATGTATACACTTTCTATTAGCTGTTTTAAAAGAATATGTGCAAACTTCCATGTGCTCTTCCAAATGTATATGTTTGCCGTCCACCATGTACATGTGTATACGCTTCCTTTTGCTGTCATCATTGTAGTATATACTTTTCTTTTTCCTGTCATCGATTTACATGTATATCTTTCCTTTTGACTTTCTGGATGCTCACGGATTTTGTGTTCACTTGCTGTCCTATGCAAATGCATATGCTTCTACATGTATTTTCCATCGTCTATGCACATGTACATATTTTCCTTTGCTGTACTATATTTATGTTACAATTACGCTGATCGTCATACCTTTTAATTGACCTTAGGTGTGCTTGTACAGAGTTGCTCGGGTAAAACAGATCAAAAGAAAGTTTGGAGTCCAAGACGAAGGTTTCAAAGAGGAATGGTCCATCCATGAAAATTTCACCAAGCGAGTTAGATGGTGGGTTGAATTAATTACAACTAACCAGACATGCGAAGCTCCCTACAGTCTATATCCAGTGGAGTGCCCCCCAGGAAATAAATATTGGTTTTGAGACCGCACACTTCCCTTGCGTATAAATCAGCGACTTGTTTATGCATTTGTAATTGGGATTTTTGGTGTAGAGTACAATGCATAATGATTTTTGGGTGGAGGGAAGGGAGATAGTCAAAGTTGGTTGACAGGAATACAATGGCCTGGTTGCAAGAAAAGACAATACTACCCAACCAAAGACAGTACTATACAACCAAAGACAGTACTACCCAACCAAGCACCACTGGAATTCTACCCTTTGACTTTTGTTCGCAGGTTTCCTGTGGAAGTGCTACAAGACGCGTACTTCTCATTTAAAAGTGACGTGTACATGTTAGCAGTGACAATCTGGGAGACGTTCAACATCATTACCCGAGTGATGCAAGGGCGCTCAGAGACCGTCCCATTTCGCAACATTCCACCAGAAAAGGTAAACAAATGTCCGGGCAATAAATACAAATATAATTTGTCAGAGTTTACGCAAAGAAACTGTCGTCATTAGACACTGTCTCATTATGTGCGGAAACAAACAATATTACCTTGCACTTCGTTTCCCATGTCTGTACGGAATTTCCCCATGCCTGGGGCAAATTAAGGTCCTCGAAGACCTTAAGCGAATATATGATCAGCCGTTGAAGAATTACACCTATATTTGCACTACATATACATTGCACTCAGCTCTTCAATAATGGCATGAAATACATTATTGATTATCTTTACATCCTAGAAATACTATATGGGTAGGGTTCCCCAGCTCGTAGGTGAAATATACAACACATAAAAACACGAGGCGTATGCGGTTTGGTTGCCGAAATTGTGACGAAATGACATGTCAAGCAATCAGTAGTTCTGTTTGAATAAGTGAAAATGTAAGTCTATCATGTCGTATAGTTTATCTCAATTTCAACCATCTGGGCTCTTCGCCAAAGGCGTCATATAATAGTATAGTTTTTCTCTATTTTAGGTATCTGGTTACCTTGCCAGAGGCATCATATAATTTAATAGTTTGTGGGTATTAGGTAACTATGACACAAAGGTGTCATATGATTTATAGTTGTATGTCGGAATCTGGTAACTATGACACAAAGGTGTCATGTGATTGTATAGTTGTATGTCGCTATCTGGTAACTATGACAAAAAGTTGTCATATGATTGTATAGTTGTATGTCGCTATCTGGTAACTCTGACACAAAAGTGTCATATGATTCTTTAGTTTGTCTTCATTTCAGCTATCCGGTCACCTAGCCAAAGGCGCGATTCTGCCCTCCCCCGGGGAGTGTTGTCCAGACTGGCTGTATGACGTCATGAAGGAGTGCTGGAGTACCTCACCGGCAGCAAGACCAACAATGGCACATGTCAACATGTGCTTACAAAGACGGTAGGTATCCTGTTTAATGGAAACGCAAGACCCTAGTTACCATCCAAGTGTATGTCGTGTTGGAACACAGCTGTCTTCTGTGAATGTAGTCAATGTTGTTCATATAGCAATGCCATTCTCTCAACATCTCCAACAGACGAGACTTATATTTGCCACTCAAATTTGGCAGTCCTTTTGAGAGCCGCCGATAGAAGGTTCACAATTCTAGGTTCAAAGTAATTTTAGAATTGCACGTGCAACAATGAACTGTGCCTAGTTTAACGAAACTTGATAAGTTCAGTAAATTGCTTCAGTCGGTAGTATTTTTTGCCGATGTCCAACATGGAGTCTTTCTCAAAACCCTTAAGCCAAACAGGATATACGTATAGTATTACATTGTTCAAGCAAATCCCTTTTTCCTTGCTCAAGAACCTACTAAGCATTATCTACGACATGCCGGTTGCACGTGCCGCATGAGTCTTTCCTATTGTTAATAACCCTTGTGTTTGTCAAGAGGTTTTGTTGACAGCGTTGACATCTTGGTTTGAAATAATGTCATTTATTGTGGTGACTTTCATGCACATGTGCATTCGCGAGCCTGTACACTTAGGGAAAAAAATGAACCTTCAAAGTATGTACATTAGTTTTAGTTTGAATCCTATCAGAATAGTTTGAAATCGCTTTATCTTCTCTTTGTAGGGAATATATCCCATCTTTTGAATTCCGTCGACGACCAGATCCACAAAAAAAACGGAATACAGGCTTTTTTCTGCAGGGAGATGGTGAAACCGAACGGTCTTCCGGGGACGAAACAATGGTTAAGAGGTCGTGCTCAGCCAACCTTGACGATTGTCGCGCACTCTTGGTCAGTTACCCAAGTAATTCATTCTCCAACATACCCAGACAACTCTGCACCAGGCTCGCAACTAGCCTGGCTCAGTTTCCATCAAATGGCACTAAGCAGGAGAGAGATCACGTGTACCAAGAGCTGTTTTCTAACGAGGGTACCGAGATGTGTGACGACATCCCGTTATACCAAGATGGCAGTAGTGGTATTCCTCATTAAGAGAAGGTGCCTGTTCCAGCCTAACACACTGTTTGCAAGTAGGGATAGGTCGTGGGCATATCAGATAAGCTCAACATGCGAGTGTTAACTTAACCAGCACGTAACAATAAACATTAATTTTACACTTATTAACACGTAACAAGCAACAACAAACATTAATTTTACACTTATTAACACGTAACAAGCAACAACAGTGCGATACCTACCATCTGGTCACACATTACCAGGAACGACGATGGCAAAACTACCATCTGGCCACACCAAATCAGGAACGACAGTGAAATTACTACCATAGAAACGACGATATCATAACTAACTACCATTTTACCATACATAATTAACAATGATAAAGTTATACATGTTACACATAATCGCCAACTTTTGGATAGTCCTAAGTCTGGGATTCAATCCCGAATCAATTCATACCTAAGACTTTAACATCGGTGATTTCGGTAGTATATGTGTGTTACTTAGTGCTCAGCACAAGAGGACTGTGCCAAGTTCTGATCGAGCCGGTGCCAGTATTAGTGCCATATTAACTCTCTGTTCACATAACACCAAGATCAGGGTACCATTAACTAACCTCTGGTCGCACGTAACCAGCAACGACAATACCATAATTACTCTCTGGTAATATAACATCAGGGCCAGGGTACCATAATGAATACCGGGTAACACGTAACCAGCAGTGGCAGGGCCACAATTACTCTTTGGTCGAACAACACCAGGATCAAGGTACCATAATTAACACCTGGTCACACATAACCAACAATAACAGTCGCATAACTACTCTTTGATCCACACACTGCCTTGTTTGGTTTTACTATCATCACTTTCAAGTATGGACTTGAGATAAATGACTATTGGCAAGGCATCTTGAGCACCGTTCACAAAACCTATGGATTGTGAATTGATCCAGACAGAACAGGTCCAACCGCCCACACCAGTGATGGGAAATACAGCGTTTCTTCATGGCCAATTACCAATGATAGGCATGGCGCCAACCGCACGTTGTGTAAGGAAAGATACATGTAACTTATATTTATAGGTCAATGGGCTATACTGCGCTATACCGCGGAGTAATGGGCTATGTCGTCAAGTTGTCCTAATTTAGATACTATCCAGATGGCGCCATGTTTATCTTGGTCATGTACCATGAGTGAGTATTTTGCCCTAGATAATATATAACACTGGTATTTGACAGGTATATAGCTTTTTTAATATTCAAATCTCAGTTACTATATATTAAGTTATTAAATTATTATATACGTCTTTCAAACTTTCAGTATGACTTCCCACTGAGTCAGAGCTGTACACTGTATTTTTATACTAATTTTGTAAATTTTCTTGATTTCCATGGCAATACAAGTATACCCTTTAGTTACGAAGACGAGTGATCTTGCCCTGCCCACATCACGATAACTATATACTACAAATCTCTCAGACTTTTCAGTATGGCTTTTCAGTGAGCCATAATTGCGCACTGTGTGTGGTGTTTTTTTCTTCTAATTTTATGGATTCTGTTTACCATTTAGTTACATTGGTGAATGGTCTTGTCCAGCCCAAGTCTCAGCCACTATAAACTACACAGAACGGCTTCACAATCAAAACTAGTTATGCACTGCTTGTTTCTTTTTCTGATTCTTAAATTTTTCTGAATATCTGTGGCAACTGAACTTTACTATTTGTGTGCAGGTTCATAGGTGAGTGATCTTGTCCAGCCCAGAGCAACAAACTGTAGCTTATTATATTTATTCAAGCAGAACAACATAAAATGTATCACAGACTTCTTACATCCACGGGATATTACATGAATGTATTATACTGGGAGGGGACGCGAGTCAGATATTCAAGCAATATTTGATTGTTTCGTGTGACTTCATGAGTCTGTTTTGTATTTATTTACCTATGTACAATCTTCAGCATTTCTTTGAAAAATAAAATCATTTATACATACTTCATAAAATTCATATTTGACGGAAATTCATAATTCATTCGTTGTCTGTGTGTAATATTATGAGCTATTATTTATTATCCTTTAGATGACAGAACGAGTAAATGACAGTCCATCCATGTGTGGCGTATCTTATGTATTGTGTCAACGGTAAAAGGCTACAAGAAAACGAAAGTAAAACATGTTTAGCGTTACATTAGGGAATATACTATCGCAATCCTGACGGAAACTTTAAAACTGAAACATAACCTGAAAACGGACTACTTTTATCATTATTCATTAAACAACTTATCTGCGCAACATGCACAGAGAGGAATTACTACGCCTAAATGGCTGATATGCACGGCAGAGAATATTTTCTAGCGAACAAAGCATTACAAATTGGCACGGAATCAATCTTTGTGAATTAGACACTTATATCCCAAAGTATAATAAACATACAGTATTTGAAGGTATAGCGGCATTCAATAAACACTTTAAAACTTGAGTTGAAACAATGTTAACATTAAATGTTCACAAAGTTCGGTGTGATTGATGAGTTCAGTCTGCTTGTAGAGGTCAATTGACGGAAGCGCGTGGAATGAGCTCCGATCTAGTTTATTTAGTGTCACATGTCCAGGAGGTAAACATCATTACATTATACAATGAAACGACAGAGTGTGTTACTTTTAAAGAGTAAGGGTGTACTCCCACATCCCACGAACGCATCCCACCGAATTCCTGTCCCACAAACTTATCAAACCTCATACACAGAAAAGTTCCACGGATGGGCATTACACCGTTAAGAGGTGATGGTACAGCAAGGCTGCGTTTTCGCCAAATCTGAAATTCTTCTCCAAGGCTGGGATTGAACCTGTCCTCTAAGAGTCGTGCACCTGACTCACTGAACTATATGTCAGATTTATGCCTTGTTTCATCTACGACCAAAAACTGAAGTGACCTATAAGGTATGCAATGTAAAGAGACCACAAAATAAAGTGCCACAAAGGCAGCGATGACAGTGTTACACTTGGCAAACAGTTACACTTACTTGGTGGAATGCTAGTAAATTGACCTCTGTCAGCATTTTATATTGACCGCTATGTAAATGTTTATATAGTAACATCTTAATCCCCCACCCTCTGCCCTCGACATCAGGTCTGTAGAAATAGGTTTAAAAATGCATTGATGTAAATTGGAATTTATTAGTCTTCAGAGGTCTTGAATTATTCGAAACGATCTGTTGTCATCACATTTAGTACATGTAAGGCTGTCTTGACAACTAATATCAGCGTAACCACAAAATCTGGCTGTAACCACGACTCTTTATTGCGATCATTAGAATCTCCGGTGACAATGTATACAACACCTAAATAGATGTCAGAGCAAGAATTGACACATTCATTTATCGATTTATTCATTTATAAACTGATGTGATGCCCCGTACTCAAAAATATTTCACTTATATGCTGGGGAGAAATTAGGAAAAAACCGACGACCATTCACATGTTCCTGATTTTGCGGTCCTTCCTTTGTGGAGCTAGAAAACCCATAGACTCACAGTGACCGAATTGGTGAGAGGCCCTTGAGTCATTGTGCTGCACTATCACGATCCAAACTATAATGTAATGAATATTGCTGTGCTAGTTGGTTTCCCGACAGTCGAGGTCCTCACATTGTACACCTATAGGTCTTACGGGTGATTTCCGCCGTAGAGCTCAGTTGTTAAAAGCTATATAAATATTTACGTCTGGTATTAATTTTCACCAAGACTATTATAGTATCATTAGTTAAATATCAGAATGTAACTGCTATTTATTCATTCATTTATTTATTTGTCTACTGCTTAATGCCATTCTCAATTTTTTTTAATTATACCGAAATCTGGGTGTCTTGGTTAAACAGCCAAAATTTGACAAGTTAAAAGTGCTAAATGACGAACTGACAAACATTTTCCCCACGTGTATGTGACGTTGCGAACACATAACTGCGCAAATTTCACATATTATGAGAGAGAAACAAAAACTGCACGAGGAAGGGCGAGGGTGTGAGGAATCTACAAATTCCTAGTTCAAAGACGGGACTGAGCCCGTAGCCTTATTGCATGATGGCGAGGTATTGTCTGCCGTGATGGCTGTTCCATCAGCTTTCATCAAACTCGTGCTACATGTGCTCCTAATAAGCCTGTTGTTTCCCGTTGTCCTTGACCCAATGAAAACATTGAAAACAAAATCATTGATTATGGCTTTGGCAATGTTTCAGCCATATCGTGGCGGCATTAAAAACAACCCTCTTCGTTTGTAGGATAATAGTAATCGGTCGGGTGTGCTCGTAGGGTCGTTTTCTCAGTTTTATTAGATGACGACCACTCATCTTCCAGACTCCGTGATCTAGTGGTTAAAGCGTCTGGTTCGAAGTCGAGAGATCCGGGATCAATCCCAGGTGAGGTCAAGCCAAATTCCTTTGGTACTTGTTGCTGCCTCGCTTGGCGTTCAGCGCTGAGAGATTAGAGCAAGGAAACACGACTGGTCGGCCCGGTCTCAGTATAATGTGGCTGAGTGGCGTGTTATATCTGGTTTCTTCCGCATGATGTTCCAGTAGCAGTAGCACTTAGGCGGCACTGGTCTTGCCACAAGAATATACAGTATGTATGCATTCTAAGGACTCCTCGTCGGGTCAGAGGCGCATACGCTCGTTCCTCCTTCCGCGTGGCTTTAGTCAATCAATCAATCAGTCAGTCTCAATCAGGGACCGTTTATCTGTTCCAACAATCCAGCGTAAATGTTAGAAACCTCTAATATTCTGATGTGCAGTGCATCTATAATAGAGAATTATTATTATTATTATTATTATTATTATTATTATTATTATTATTATTATTATTATTATATAGATTACTAGATAATAATCCAGTAATTTGCATCCACATGTAAGTGGTTTAATTAATCCGGACATTCTAGTTTTGAACACACATGAAACTGACCACCGTCTTAATTATACCTTATAAACCAGTCACATAAACAAAACATATCAGACCTTGGCGAATATGGTCCATTTCTTGTTGCCACTTTTGGATGAACACAATGCATACACAGTTACCATACTCCACGATCTGGGTCACGGGGTACTGCCCAAAAAGGCACAAAAGAGGACATTACGAGGCTGATCTGTATGCATGTTGTGTGTCAATTTCATGTTGGCATAACACTGCAGTGACCGTGCGGAATAGGGGAGCCATTCTTTTTCAATGGCTTTATGTAAGACGTCACTATGGCGGGTGTTCGTTGTTAAAAGCAGATACTAAACACGCGAAGTAGTGACGTCATGTATGAAGCCACTGGAAATGATCGGTTCCCTGCGGTATGGCTCGTGCGATCATGTAACATGCATTGCTCCACCGCAGCCGAGATATATACTCTGTGGCCACTGCTCCGTAGGCCTACTGTTGTGCGGTCGCAAGTCACAGCAGTCACAAGAGTGCAGCACCAATTACCGTGCGGCTGATTTCAGGTACCACAAGGTTTAAAGTTTCACGAGAGCATATATTTTCCTTACTATTTATGTAGTAAATTTTTCAACTTCACCCAAAACTATATATCCCCAAACTTTCGCGTAGTGGTATGCAATACCACCACACACAGCCTGGACTTCTCTCTACATCATATCACAAAATCAACCAGGCATGACTACAATTTTTGAGCTGTTGCTCCTGAAAGTGACGTAATATCATTTTGTCACCTGGGCAACCTCGGGGAGGGGGGCCTTTTGGCAAAAAGTTTTCATTTGTGTTCAAAGCAGACAAAATTCTGGACTTCTCTCTTACATCATATCAAAAAATCATTCCAGCATGACCACCATTTTTGAACTGTTGCTCCAGGAAGTGACGTAATAGCAATTTGTCACTTTCATCATGTATACATTCGACTCCAGGTAATGCCACATCAAGCCACACTCTGTAAGATCAACGGTCTCTTTGTACCCTGGACGTCCCAAGCAGCCCTGAAACCTGAGTCTCCCAATCTGGGAATTTCCCTGGCTTGACGCTTTTGTACCAGTGCCAGTATACTGAGACTGTCGCCTTCAGGGCGACGTTGTAGTGAGGCAACAATTTAAACATGTCGGTACTGCATAAGACCCATATAATGCTGAAAGGCGCATAGCATTTATTTGTTCATTTATTTACCTGCTTGGTGTTTTACGCCGTACTCAAGAATGTTTCACGAATACGACGGCGGCCAGCATTATGATGGGAGCAAACCGGGTAAAGCCCGGGGAAGTCCCCGACCATCCGCAGCTTGCTCGCAGATCTTGCCACATACGGCCGGAAAGGAAGCCAGCGAGTACAGTTCCTAGCAAGCGTAAAATCAACCATGCCAGAATACCAAAAAATTACCATTCAAAACAAACCATGTTTTAATTCACGCGTGCAAACATAAACGGTCTCGTTTATATAGTAGCCGTGTTCATATATGCATTACATACGTTGTCACTAATTTCAAGCAAACACAGTCGTTCAGACAATGCCTCGGTTGTTATGGCATCTGCTCCGTTGGCCTTACCAGTATGTCGTGAATCTGTAAACAAAGGAAATCGAAGAACAATTAAAGAATTATCTTCTGTACTACATTTTTGCTAACTGCTGGTGAGATTTTGTCCATTGTCATAACCTATCTTCACGTTCCTCTATTGCATAGACAAGATATGTACACAACATTCCTACAGGGTAAGGGTTTATTTATTTAATTATTTAGCCTATTTATTTATTTGGCCTATTTATTTATTTATTTACATGTAGTATTATTGATTGTTGCTTTAATAACGCCATACGCAATAATTTTCACTTGTACGGTTGGAGGCAGTTTCACCACTGGACGAAATCGAAGGGCACGCCGAAAACTATCTAATTTTTGCAAATTGGTAACGAACTTTCCCACATGTGATGTCTAAATATGAGCACCATACTGGGGAAGGCAAGTAGCCTTCAATGAAGACGGACTGCACAAACGATCAAAGAAAATGTCGTCGATCGCTTATTGTCACTAAAGGCAACACAAGCCATGAGACTGGAACAATCTACATATTCACTGCCCACCGCTGGGTTGGAACCCGTACCTCGTGTGTCTGTGTAAACAAAGAAAGCGTATCGTAAAGTGAATTGTAAATACGGATTGGGTTTTATCGCGCATGAGACAAAATCCTCTGCTTTCCATTGGACAGTAACGGTAACTATAACTACCCTGCAGCATATGCTGATGACTCAACAGTAAGGAGAACGCCTTGACGTAACAATTACAATGTGACGAAACAATGACACCAACGATACAACGTCACAAAGAAATGTTGAATGGATATTGCCAATAACGTTATGACGTCATAATTCCCAGATCACTGCTTGGTAATTCAAAGTTCCTCGATGCGACAGGAAATTACTGTCAAAACAAGCTTCTTTTGTTTCCAAAGAAACAAATTTCAGTGTAGTTTTAGAGTTTTCCGCGGAATAAATCCATTACATGTTTACTGAGTGGAATTATACGAAACTATATGGGGTCAATAAGCCGCATATTGGGCTCGGCTGACGCATTGCCCAATATGAGACTTACAGCTCAGCTTCCAAATTCACCGCTCTGAATCGTTACAGTTACTAACCTGGAACTTGGTCCTGTCGCCTGCGCTGTCCTCAAAGTGTCAAAGCTTTACGGGACAAAAATACGTTTCCGATGACGTTAACGTAAGTTTGTATTCAGATCACCTCATTAAACGGGAATGATAAAGACTATAACATCGCAGTTAGCATAAATCTAACCGACGTATTCACCTGGGTAGCATCAGTTCGCAAAACCACCATTTTCCACCACCGGGGAGCCGATAGGCTACTCTTCGCAAAATGGTCATTCTCTTCTTTTATCACAGTACTTGCTTATAATTCCTTTTTTTTATTATCATTCATTATTAAAACAAAAATGAAACTTTAGATTTCTAAACAAGTTGTGAAACGCCCTTTTTAATGGAGTAAATATTCTTGGTTTCAATATAAAGAGGTTATCATTTCCTAGAAGCCGCCAAGGGCCTCAGACACGAATGACGGTAAGCGAATTTCGTCATTGTTGAACCTTTCCCGCCAAAGGTAATTCCGGTCAAAGTCCATTTCTGCATTTACGATAACTCTTTGTGGTCAAACTCATAACGTATTATTCGTGCAGTGCAAGGGAACAATAGTCATGTCAGGTCGAATCGCCATTGCGCGCAAAAAGGTAACCCATTGTGTTCATTGTGACGTTATTGTCTATTTTATTCACGAATACAAAAATGAAATCAGAATTAGCGATACAGTAGAATTAAAGGTAAACATGTTTTTGTATGCTACAGCTTTTACATGTTGAGGACAGTTTACACGAATAGACCGAGTTCCAAGTTAGTGAATGGAAGAGTAAAGATCTGTATTTCTGGAAGGTAAGCCGACGAGGAATGAAACCGATCTCAAACCTACGGGATTCCCTGGTATGGCCTTAACTATGGCCGATTACTTTACCTGAACGTGCTGGGGTGTGGACAACACCGTGACGACCAAGTCAGCGATATCCTTGACCTCCAAATACTCAAAAACAAACGGAAATGGTTAGAAGCAATGTCAGCAGTGTTAAATGCTGCCAGTACTTGATGGTTATTTGCAGCTTGTTGCATAATTTTGCACTACAAGTTTTGTTTTTACATTTATAATGCTGAACACCACACCTATTGATTGATGAGTTGATGATTATTTAATTAATAATTATTTATAGAGTGTGAAATTTACAAAACTTTAGAAAGTGTCAACCCCTTACTGCGTTTCCTGGCCCCAATGGTCAAGGTCAGAAAAACCTCTACTTGACATTATTAAATGACATTTCACCTTCAAGAGAGTAAAAGAAAATCAGCCTACATGGGATGTGTAGTCCTACAGAGGATAAACCATTCCTAATTTTAGACGGACACTAAAGGTAATATTTCATAAAAAACGAAGAAAACGGGTTAATTTTAATGTGTCAACTTGATTTAAACAACGACGTGTAATCGTCGATTGTCACATTAAAGTGCATTAAGGCTTGACCACGCAAAGATGTGGTGCCCAGTACTCAATGTATCCTAACTGGAGAGTGTTATTGTATGGGATATCCCAGAAAGCGTATTCTGATATTGAAGCGAGTCCATTTTCAGAAATTAGCGACTCTTTCTCGCTCACATCCAACATGTCAAACTGAAGCTCACCAGTTAAGGACATTATGTCAAAAGGAGGCTTGGGAATCTACCTGGCGTGTGCTGTAGGTCTCCACGGCACATTCCTCTCCCATCAAAACGCTGGCGAAGTTAGTCTTCACCAATCCAGGGCTAATGCTCTGGAAGAAATCAGTAGAGATTAAAGGAGAAGGAAACATAAAAACGATGCCAAACTCAGAGGAAAAAGCGCGAAAATTCTTTTGCAGATATATAGTACTTTTACATGTTTTTGATTTTTTCTTTAAGGAGTATTTGAAAATTTTTTGTAATGTGGTTATTTGGGACCACTTTTGGTATTTATTGCCCTTGCGTAATAACCTTATGAATGACGATGTTACACATGTAAAATAAATATATATGCACTAGAATTTTGACTTTTCATGTAACAAATGTGTTCAACCTGGATTTTCATGATATATTTGTATTTTTAATATATCCATAAATATTATCATAACTCAGATTAAATGCATATGTTTGAATATAAACAACTTATTTACAGTCAAATGCATTTATTAGACATGCCTCACCTCTTTATTTAGAACATTATTATGCAAAGACTATATATACCAACAGTGGTTCCAAATAACCACAATACACAAATATTTTCGAATACTCTTTTCTCCTGAAAGAGAAAATCAAAATCAGTATTAAATACTATAACTTCAAATAAATTTTCAGGGTCTTTCAACTGATTTTGGCGTCGTTTCTATGTTTTCTTCTCCTTTAACATGCAGCTTGGTCTATTCACAGCACAGAGGGCAGTATGATTCGTACCAACGGCATGTTATTTACGAATAGCCACCGTTAATGTAAAGTAATGTGTGATAAGAGATAAAATGCAGTATGCACTACACAGATATTGCATATTGCATAGTGGAACATCGTTGATGTACAGCCAGCGAACACGCACTTCATGGCCACACACGTGAAAGCTTGTCAATTACAGCAGAGCGAAGCAAACTTTGCGCGAAACTGATTAAAAGGGAGCACGATTCAAGACGTGGCCAAAAGTAAATGTGACATAGAACGGTTAAGCGCGGCACGATACATTTGTCGAGCAGACGACAACACTCGATGTAATATTACACATTGATGAAGCCCACGTGACGCGGTTTTATCCAATGAAAGGAAGAGAAAAGTACATAAGAGTACTGTACACACACAAATCTTGAAATATTAGTGATGAAAATAAGCCTTAAGAAAGAATGCAAATGGAATGTAATGATTTATCTTTCTTATCTATATAATTGAGGTAGCCAAGAATGTTCCACCTATACGTGTGCGTTGACGATCCTGACTGACATCCGTCCACATGGACATATGGGATTCAGCCAGAGCTATGAGTCATTAGCAGGCGGTATAAATAGAGTGTAATAAGCAGCATAGATTGAGTGTAATATTTATTTATTTATTTATTTAGTGTACAGCATACTCGCTGCGGTTTAAACACACAACACACTAGCTGTGGATAACCTCTAATTCATCTAGCTATTCTCTTTTGTCGAGGACCTAGTCCGAGGTATCAGGGAAGCCTTATTAAACGTACCCGGATTTGAAGTTTCCCTGTCAAAGAGGCGGACGCCCTGACCAGATGAGTGTGATTGGCGATCGTTTTAGATTTATTATTTCAACTACTGACATTTTAGGGAACTGAAATCCACTTGTTTTTCTAGTGTAACCAATCCTGTTTTGTGCATATGATTTTTGTACCGGATTTACTATTCACTGCATGACATTCCGGAAGTGATCTTTTTGCATGTAGCCATCGATTCCGTGTACTGATGTCAGTTTTAATAAATACTGACACAGGATGAGCCCCAATTCAAAATATTGACCTATCGATACAAACAGGCAAGGTGCCAGATGAGAAATAGCGTTCAAACACTATTTGGAAACGCCTTCTTCAAAACGAGACTTCCGCGCAGCCGAGTGAAGCAGACCTAAATTCCATTCATAAACTTTAACGCACTTTTGAAGAACTTCTTTCATTTTTTTCTCCATAATCAATAGCAATTCCATGCAATATTTTAACTCTCGCATGTAAATGGAGTTGGTACTTAATCTTTAAAGAGCAAAGACCCAGCATCTTGAAAGGATTTCTGTAGATCAGACGGGTGAGCTATGTTAATGCGCAAGCCCGATTCTCATTCGTATCTGGTCCAGAAGAACAACTTCACAAACCATTATAACTCATGTCTCCACTAGTTATTCAAAAACTGTACCTGCAAAACTCGCTTGTAAAACATGAAGTAATAATCCAGTCACTGAAACCCACGTTCCCAATGTTTCTAACAAACCTCGCCCAAGGTTGTTGCTGGTTGTTCGAAAATTTACTGCAACGGGTCTTTTATTTGAGAACATTTTTGTTTTTTCGCTTTTTTTTTTTGTTTTTGTTTTTTCTTCTTTGCATTCATACGTGAGGGTACTGTATTCATTCGGGTCTATTCAGCCAACATGCAATTTGCTTACGGTAAGAAACGTGGCGGGCGTCAAGTTGACCTCTTGATTCAGAAGTTTCAACGGCTGGGTTGCTGTAACAGTTTTAGGCCCTGTATCAGGTTGTGACATCTGTGCAACTCGGAAAGCTTGTGGAGTCAGTAGTGTGACAAACACTAACACGGGTTTGTGTTGTAAAGATTTGTGAAAGTTTCCTGCTGGACCAGGCATGAACTCACCCGATGGGATATATGGCCTTGGAGACAATAAGCTGTCATACCATCAAGGACAAAGAGAAATTCTATCAGAAATCATACAACCCATAGGAAACGTGTGTGACATACTCACCGTTACCCGGATGTGAGAGTCAATGTCTCTCAATTCCCACCGGATACCTTCAGTCAGCGAGGTCAGCGCGAACTTGGTAGCCGAATAGAAGTGAGCTTTCCCAACTCTATGACCAGATAAGCTGTAACACAGATGGATAGATTTGTGTGATTAACTGGGTGAGTCAGGTAATCAGGTCATATTTATACCGTATCACTTCAAGCCAAAGACACCAGTTATGGCTTCCACACTAGTCATAACACACTTACACACTGTATGATGCCCAAATCACTCATAACAATTCACTGACATAGGCGGACCCGTCCGCATGCCTCAAGGAGATGCAATAAGGATTGGAGTCCAAGCTCTTTTAACCATTGTTCTTTTAACTGCAATACGTGAGTAATGTCTTACTAGTCTGCCCTCTAAACTTCATCGCAAAGACAGCAATGAACAATAAATTAGACATCTTATGTCCATTATAATCCCATGGAACCGCCATGTGTCATTTTCCATTTTGTTGTTGTTGTTGTTATAATTATATATAATATAATATAAATAATATAATTATAACGTTGTATAATTGAAATGCTCTTCAGCATATCATGAAACACCAACACAACAAATAAATCGATAGAACTGGACATTTTCTGAACATTACCTGTTAATATTTATGATATGTCCATCGTCGACTTGCCGCCTTCTCATCGAGCGTACCGACTCTCTTGTGCAGTAACAAACAGCCATCACATTCACCTATATAATGAACTTTTCATTGATAAATTCTGTAATAACTTATTCATTATTATCGATAAATGACAAATGAACGTAAAAAAAATTAACAATTGCTTTCCAGAAAGACTATCTAGCTTGTCAACAATTTGAAATGGCTTTGGAGCTGATTTATGCTTTGTTCCTGTATTTTCTTTGTCTCTTAAAACGTGCGTCCAATATATTAACACAGTAATGTGTTACTAGGCAACCCAACAAAGGAACAAAATAACTGTCGATATTCTAGTACACTGTAAATTTCGATATTTAAGTTATCAACACTTTTATGCAATAGATATTAAACGCTTGAAGATTATAGCATGACGTATATATATGTTTTAGACACTTATGTTTAATACTTAAATATATGTGTATATTTATTAGACACACTTGTTTGAAGTTCAATCACCCATTAACGCGTTGGGCGTTGATCATTTTGCAGTGTAGTATTATCAGGTATATGAGGCTTTTAGTCAAGGTCCGGCCTTGGAGTTTGGCTACTAACGTCCATCATCGTCCTCCAGTCTTCGCTGTCACCGTCAATAATTGGGGCGTTCAACGCCAGGCCAGCGTTATTGACACAGACGTCAACGCCGTCCCAGCGTTCTTCTATTGTAGCGAACATTTTCAAAATGTCTGTCTCCGATCTCAAGTCGCATTGTAACGGGAAGACATCTCCTGGGCCGGATTTTAGATCCTCGGCCAATTTCTGTTAACACAGAAATATTCAGGTTTATGTATACATTTTTAATATTTACTGCTCACCAACAGGGCCCTTTGTATGAAAATAGATATTTGTATTCATAAATGAAGGCTCTTTTAACAAACCACGATCCACACAGTACAATGTAAACAAAAACAATGCCCTGTTAGAGTTAAATGCAGGACTCCCTCTCCCCCAATGACCCTCCCCGCCACACACACACAAACACACCTACCTTAAACACAACACAAAAGCCAAGTGCACATTTCACTTAGTACTGGACTGAAGGATTTTCTCTGTTGTTCATCGATGTGAGTTCAAGTCCAGCTCATATGCTGGCTACCTCTCCAATCGCATGTGGGTCTGCCAGCAGCCAGCGGATGGTCATGGGTTTCCTTCATCCTCTGCCCGGTTTTCTCTCGCCATAATGCTCGCCCCCGTCGCATACGTGAAATATTCTTGAGTACGGCGTAATACACCAATTGATCATCAAATCAACGCTGTGGTTCATTCTTGTATTCATCAGGAGAATTCCTTCCTTGTCGCGAGCATTGAAAGAAATCATTGTTGACTCAGGTAGAACAGTCCTGAGACTGTACTGAGACCGCCACTGATTTTTTATGAACAATTATCATTATCATTAATCTTTATATTAGGTGTTTAAATGTTTTGGCTTCGCTATACCAGGAAAGTCATACCTGCAATTTATCTTCACTCCGGGCACAAGCCGCGACTTTTAAACCATGGCTAACCAGCGCCCGTGTGATCTCTGCTCCTATACCTTTTGAAGCTCCAGTCACCAAGGCTACCCGCCCACGCCAACGTTCCATTGGCTGAAAATACAAAATGTCTGATCTTTTCGAATGCGCGGTATATACGCTAATATAATATAACGGCAAAGTGCATGGCGTATTTGATCAGAATTACCCACAAGAGAAAAGCGAAATACAAGACCTTGACGTAAGTTTCTTGGAATGCTTTCAAAGATATATCCATGGGCTACTATATATACAGCAGGAAGAAAACTCCTATGACGAATTCTTTTAAACTTTCTTCACCGTTTTGTGGTTTTTCAAAGGTTTTTTGCAGTGAATCGCTGGGTTGCCATAATAATTCCACCTTTATTTTATTTATAAATGTGTATGGGTAGTTTCACAACTTTTAAAACGATTGTTTGGTGTAAAGGTTTCATGTGGATAAATTTATGTTTGCTGCTATAGTACTGTGTTCAGACACCCCTTCATGAACTCCATAGCTCAGCAGGCTGGCCACAGATTTTTCACTTCATACAGACAGCCCCATCACAGGCAAGCCACATATGTTTGGTTTGATGTTTCGTTCACGAACTCTTATAATGTCGAATTATGTTTACTTTATAGTTTGCGTGCAATAAGCGTCATGGACATCCTCAAAAGGAAGAGTCTCCATGATGGCTTACATCCGGAAACAAGCATTTAGAGCATTATACTGTGAAAGCAAAATACGCTCCTTTGAGCTGACAGTATAACTGGTTTAAATCTATACCAGGGCAAAACAAAAGCATATTTTTTTTTTCAAAATTGGGCGAAACAGATCAAAACTCGGTTTCACTAAGACAAGTTACTGACTATGTAGTAAGTAAGTTTCGATTTAGAATATACTAAACATAGGCCAATGCATCTGTAAAGTTAGGTAAACTGCCAAAGTTCAACACAGGACAAAAACGTTGGAAATGGATGAAACAGCTCGAAAGTTTGTCGGTATCATGTAGGTATCTGACAGCTTAAAACAATTAAGCATTGGCAAATCATGTGAATTTGTTTTCACACACCCGCCGTTTGGAATAATAAACCGTTACAAAAGTGTGTGGCTTAAAAGGAAGAGGTTGTTGATTGGCCGCTGTCAGAAATAGTCAACCTTTTGAAAGATGATCATTTGGGGACCATCTAGGTGGGCTAGGCTATATGAACAGGAAAAATAATAAGTGTAGCATCTGGCTATTTCCCCCCAACCTAATAAAAAAAAATAAACAATAGTAAGACATAAGAAGATAATGATATAACATTCCAGGAGTTTTTGATGACAAATTCTTAATTTCATAGGCAGACTTTATCTTGCATTTACTTTTAAGAGTGTCCAATTTTTAAATCATGATAAATATTCATATTTCACAATGACCAAGAAGACTCTCATTAGTGTGAATGCTGTGAGTTCATGTCAAGCTATGGCCGACCTAGGCCTACTTCCTCTGCAGTCAGAAATAATAAAGTTTGTCTGCAACCTCCGGATGGCTGTGGGTTTCCTCTGGACTATGTCCCGTTTCCTTCTACAATTATTTAATGCTGGCCTGCGTCTGTAAGTGAAATATTCATCAGTAGGCTGTATAATATGATTCAAATAATAAATATTCTTTATTGAGATATTTTATCATTAAATTGAATATCTTTAATTTAATCCAACTGTTTTTATCTTAAATATTCATTTTCCCTCAGTCGCTTAACGCGCTAGCGCAGCGCAATGAACTGGAAGCCTCCCACCATTGCGGTCGCTGGGAGTCCAGCTCATGCTGGCTTCCGGTCGTACGTGGGGAGGCCTGCCAGCAGCCTGCGGATGGTCGTGGGTTTCCGCCCTGTTCTACCCGGCTTCCTCCCACCATAATGCTGGCCGCCATTGTATAAGTGAAATATTCTTGCGTACGGCGTAAAACATCAATCAAATAAATAAATAAACAAATAAATCTACTTCATTTTACCTGAGAAAGAAAAAATACTTTTTTATTTTAACCTTCACAGTACTATGTTAACTTTTTGTTCCATTCATGTACTGCGTTCAATATCATCAAAACGGCTATGTTTATCTTAAACAAAAAAACATCAGCAGAAATGTACTTTACTCTGCATCAACCATGAACACTCGAAGTTTTCTTCTTTATACGCCATTCACGCAGTAATTTTGGACAAACTTCTTCTCACTGAAAATCCTTACCACTCTGTGCTTCGCCAAACTTATAATATTGTAAATGCAACACTACTGACTTAACGTACCTGCAGGGGAAGCGTGAGGATCGCAAGCAGCGCCATCTGTGATGTCACTTCAACATAGCTTAACTTTGTTTTAAGCATTGCCTTTCATTACTTGAGTGATTTTTACACTACATACTACCAAGGTTGATGAATAGAAGGTAAGGCACGGTCGCAGTACGATATATAATGACCCAGTTTGTTGTTACAGCCGAAGTAACGTGTATGGGTGGCGTGGGTGGGTAATGGAAATTGGACCATGTATAATGCGACAACAACAACGATCAATCGGCCGAATAACGTTAATAATTTGTTTTTGAAAGATTAGCTCCACGAATTGAATTTCTATTAATGTAAAGAAGGAATGATATGCTCCACGTAGAATTAAAAGTTTCATGTAATTTCTTGGAGTTTTGGCTTTTGTCCTCAAAAATGTCCCCAGAGTTCGTGTAAGGAAAAGTCTGCCTGAATTTAGCCAGTGGGTCCGTGTTTCCAGTCTGCTGGCTCACTTTGTGGACTATTCGCTGTCCAGTCTCTCTTTAATATTTTTCTCTAAATAACAAAGCTTGTTTTCCTATATCTGTTCTATTTTTCTAATCAACGGGCAAGTCCTCAAATATGGAGAAAACTCCGACGTCTCATGCAGTTCTAAGTTTGAGCCCAGTGTTTTCACGAGCCTATCGGGCCGTAGCCGTCAGCGATAGCTTGTCATCCAACATGCACTGCGTTGCCAGGCTGATTGGCTGTCACGTGACGGCTGATTGGCTGTCACGTGACGGCTGATTAGCTGCACTCAATCTATATCAGGTACGGTGTATACCAATAGCAGATGTCACATTACTAGAGCGCTTAGGCCTACATGTATGTATTCTCAATAGTTTTAACGGTCTTTCCCTCTTTCTTTTACATTTTCCACGACTCATGAAGCAATTCGCTATGGGTCATGGAAAATGTTTTCCATGACTCATGAAACAATACGCCATATATTTGTTATTGAAAATGAGTCGATCCTGATCGTATTGGTGTTCTTGTAAAACTGTGTACATCAACAATGCTTGTGTATCAGTAGTATACAAATAGGAGAGTCTAACGGGCTACTCAAAGGGATCCAAATCGTAGAGAAACACACCATTTTCTGCTGTGACGCTGCAGTGTTTTCTGAGCACACATGCACCTAGACGTGTGACGTATTCCAAGAAAGAGCAAAGGGGCACACGGCTTGGGCCCTTTGTTAAAGGCGAGAAGGAGATTAAAGAGTTTCCCATTGTATATCAATGACACACACGTCACCATGGATGCCCTGCATAAAAAAACACATTGTGCATGTACTGCTAGTACAAAAACAAATTATGTGGATGTGCATTTTTCCCACAATAATGTGCACCACTCGTTCAGGGTAGTTTTTAGAGAAGACAGTCTCGTGAAATCGGCTGTCTATAGTGTCTCTAAGATAAACTCTTGATTTCGATTGCTCTGTCTTAAACACGACAAATCTCATAGCGAGGCACTTGATCCCGATTGCCTATCTTCGGTCACGGCAAGTGTCGCAGATTGCCTCGTGACCTCGAGCGTTGATCAGAGTTATAAAACAGATCGAGTACGCGTGAGGGTTTCCACTTATTTATCAATGCCGTTTGCTGTTATAAAGCAACAATGAAATCAATGTCTCATCGCGCTGAACATTTTCAGCGTCCACCGTCAAGGTTAGTGCTGGGGTCGGCGTGAAGTGGTTTAATGTGGACAGCATTCTAATTTCATGAGAAGTCTTGGACACATCGATCGTTTACACTATTCTGCCCAAAATGCAGTCTTGCTACAAGACAATCAGTGCATTACACTTATACTGATGCGTTATATCCAGGCCTTCTTTTTGCCTCTTCGTTACAATGGAGTCGGCATCAAAACGTCAACCTTCCTGCTACTTCCACGAAACATTAAGGATGAATTTTATTATACTAATAAAATATTTCATTTAAACGATGACCCGCTCCCATTACAGGTTTTCTGAAAAGATTGTGAAATTAATATTTAAAGAGCTTTGAGCGAGTCGTCAGTTTGTCTTTTTCAAAGATTCATTCAATCCGTGTTGACGGGAACAAGGTTAATAATTGTTAATGAGCGAGTTCAGCGACAGTCCCCTTTCTCTGAAGTTCGTTGACATGAAGTGAGGTTTTTGTCTGACACCATTTGGCTATCCTAGATTGTATACACTGGACGTGAATAACCATGGCAAAGGGCATAGTAAGTTAAGATCATATGTGTATTATCATGTATACAAGGGAAAATACTTTACAGCTTTGACTGCTGCTTGGAATACTATTAGTGTCCACACTTAAAATCTATTCATAATTAAACAACCATGTATGTTTTGTCATACTGAGATAATAGATTTTAGATCTGATTGTAAGAATATTTCACTTAATGGACGCCGATCAGCATTGTGGTGGGATGAAACCGGGCAATGCCCTGGAGGAAACCCCTGACCATCTGCAGGTAGCTGGCTGACCTTCTCACGTACGACGCTTACGTTCATATAAGTAGATAGCTACACCTACTTAAACGCGCATGTTCACCGTAAAGACCCTTACAATATAATGAGATAAAATGGTAAACGTAATCTGATCGTCTGTGGCAGAATCAAGCAAAATCACTTGAAAAATGCTCAACTTCAGGCGAAATACAGTCTGTTTTTTTAATGTTCGGCGTTAAAGGCGAATGGGCTCATAATAACAGTGGTGTTGTTTTGTCAGCTAATATTCAGTTCAATTACAAAGCAAAACTTGCAACTTTGACAACAGGCAATCACAACAGGTTGTTCAATTCATGTACAGGAGCCCGCAGCAATAATCTCCTAAGCTGTTGTCACCTCCCCTAATGTTGACCTCATGCTGCTATAACCTCATTTTCAAATCACAAATATGAATACTCCGCACAGTGCCCTTTGTATGGCTACCGGATATGTCTTATAAGCTCAAGGGGGCTTTCTAAATGTGCCAGTCCTTACTGAGGACGACTTATTGAATGGGGAAATTTGATAGGAATATATCATTATCTTAGCAAACACATGTGGTCGGGATAAAACGCCTAGATGCTGTATAAATACTGCAGCATTAAAGCCGAAGGCTAGGCATATATGTTTTACTGCAATTTGCCCCTCTTTGTGTAGGCTACAAGACCCTCTCATTAGAGCGGGAAAAGACAGAGAGATTCTTGGAAGCAGCGATTTAAGCTGAGACGTACCTAACAAATAAAAAAACGCTGGAGATAAAAACAGTTCACTTATACGTACACGAGTAAGTCTGTTTCTTTGTCGTCCTGGCAGGTTTATCCGAATATCACTTCTTAGTCAGTTCCACGTGGCATTCAAGTCGTTATAACGGTGACAGCTTGATACGTTTGTCACGTGACTATTGATTTCGGAGTGTCAGTGTCTTACATTGAGCCTGGCAGCTGCAAACAGCTGTGCCAAGCTCAACGAACAGTCAAAAAAAAATCATAGGCCATAATTCACTGACTTGTTGACTGATTCACTGGTTATTTGATTATGTGATTCGTGGAGTGGTTGTCAGATGACAATTGATAACAAACCATTTAGACATTTAAACTGACATTTCACGAAGCTGGAAATAATTATTCGACGGAATCGGGGAGGGTGTATATTTATTTATTTATTTATTTGATTGGTGTTTTACGCCGTACTCAAGAATATTTCACTTACACGACGGCGGCCGGCATTATGGTGGGAGGAAACCGGGCAGAGCCCGGGGAAGCCCACGACCATCCGCAGGTTGCTGGCAGGCGTGACATGATGGGTATGAGCCACGTGAGGCACTTGTGTCATGTGGTGATTATTAAAAGTCTCCTGTTACTCTGATCCGCTAGTTTTGTGTCTGCTTAGAACATATGACTCAAGCCCTTGTAAATGTTCAACAATTCAGCCTAATAGACAACACGATAAGTGTAATCAAGCCGTTCGTATGCCTGCCGTAGAAGGCGTTTGCGTTGTTACTGAAAGACGATGGTGGCCACGCCAAAAACAGCATGCCCCACACAAGATTGTGTCGCAAACAACAGCATATCCAACAGGATAGTTCTCCAAAAACAACACGTCTCACCAGTTGCCCATCACTGCATTTTTTACATTTAGCCACGGCAGAGACGAGGATGAGGGGCATACGTATTTAATGAACACAGATTTGTGAAAACATGGTTTGAGACCAAGTAATTGTAGCAATTCTTATGTCGTATGTTTTGTGCAGGCTTAGACACGACACAGCTACGGTGTTTTCGTGAAAATATCGTTACACAGCGAGCATTTGTAGAGAGAAACAAAGAGCATTCAGTTAAAGAGACATGGTGCCCCAAAATTTCGATTTGTAAAGAAATTCCGATTGCGATATCTTAACGAAATCTTAAAGCTCGTTCATATACTAAATCAGTCACGTTGAAATTTAAAATATTCATTGTGTATGTAGGTTGTATGAGCCCGGAGAAGTCCCGCCGTTATTGGAATTGAACACCAAGAGGGCGGGCCATTTTGCCTCATTAATATTCAACAGAAAGGACTGCTGGCGTTCGGGATCAATCGATATTGGCTACACGAACTGGGATAATTTCGAATTTCAATACACATAGATACACGTGGAGTATAGCAGCTTAAAGAGCATTGAGAAAAGGTTACCGATAATCTTCTCATTAAACTATCATTCAGAAGCACGTGTCTGTTCGACGTGTGACACCGCCACAACAACAACATTTGCGCCCACCTATCGAGCAGTAGTTTTGCTACAAGTGGGCCCCAATTACTACTCTAGACTTACTTGTCAACCTGCTGAACTCTATTTTTCTCCTTTTTTAGCCAATCCTGTTACGAGGGAGCCGTCAGTCCTTCTTTCACGCGTGTCATCAGCCACGTTTGTTTACACATGAAGTTTACCGAACGCTGTGCGCATGCTCCATTTCCACTGAATTCACAGCCCCTTATTTAAATATTCTGGCAGACTTTTGACTTTTCAGGGTGTTTTTTGTTATTTTTAACATTCACTTAACGTACAGTGCTGGTGATGGGATTAACGAAAAGCTTGTAACCTTTACTTCTTGAGAAAATACCTAATACTCGTGTCATTCTGTAATGACACGAAAATACCTGCTACTTGGGCGACCGTGTCCCTTAAAATCTGTTGGGTTCACGAGCAAGATAAGCTGTTCAGAAACACTGGCCTTTGTTCTACAAATCAACGCAATAAACTTGCGTCTTTCCGTGCAAAGTGATCGACTCATCCAATCGATATTAGCCTGACCTCTTTCTCAAAGGCTGTAGATTCCAATGGACAGAACACGCTCGACTGAATCTGATCAACAAGAGATATAACTTACTTTTGGTCTATAGATCACAGTCCACATAACATAGGGTCACAATCCATATACCATTAGGTCACAGTCCAAATGACATTACTGCACTCTCCTGATGACACAGGGCCACAGTCCATATAACATAAGGTCACAGACCATATAACAGACCAACTAAAGCTGACGATTCTGGTCATAATCTCTGTGATCCTCCAATAAACTTCCCCTGATGCAAAAACAGATAATCCAAGAAAACGCACAAGTCGCATGTTGGACGATTTCAATTTTATTTGTCGTCTTGACGTATCTTAATATGACAGATAAAATTTTGTCAAAATATTGAAACGTTAAACGACTTCTGCTTTTTTCTTTTTTCTTTTTTTTTTTTTTTTTTTGTTTTTGGTTTTTTGGTTTTTTGGGCTATGTATGCTTTTACGTGATTCTGGTCATTCTGGTAATTTCTGTAATGGTCCAAGCGATCTGCCAGGTAAATTCGCCTCAGAAAGAGACCTACAGGCATGACCGAGCGGCCAAGGCTAAAGATTTTGAGAAATCGCCTCATACAGGTCATAAGCTCTTATCGCATCAACATGGCCAGTGCTAATCTCTGAAATAACTGATAAAACGAAAAACTGACAAATGTCATTCTGACCCGGGTTACAAATATCGATGGACACCGTAGAGGATTCGAATTCTTTTCCCGAATGCATGCAGAGAAAAGGAATCGCTTTGGCTGTGCCTACTACATACGCTGGTCACTTAACGGCCTGTGGGTGCTAATGAAATAACAAAGACGTTAATGAACCAATGGCTACCCTAGGTGCGAGATAACAACGTTCACCTGTTGGTTACCTTAACTGCATTCTCGTGTTGTACTTACAATCTGTTTGCCTGTATAGTGCTTTTATTTCTACTGCACATTAATTCTTTTCCTGGAAGGGTTTGTACAATTCGCATACCAAAGGGTGAATAAAACTGTATAATTTTGCTGTTACTTTTGGAAACTAGAGGATCTTAAAAGTTACTACAAACCAGTGCTATCTGATGACTGGTCGCTGGTTCGAAACCCGGAGTGGTCTAAGCTAATTTTCAGCAATAGTATCTATTCTGTCTCAAGAAAATGTAATTCCTAATAACGATAATTTGCTTACTGAAGATCCACTCTCTATAAATTAAAATGGTGTGTGCCAATCTAATTTAAATTCAGCTCCGTGAGCTGATCATCACATTTATTTCATTTTCGCGGGACCGCTCTGATGGCCTAGTGGTTAGATTGTCCTCCTCGAGGTCGGGACATCTGGGATTAATCCTGGGTTGATACATGTAACAAAGACTTTAAAAATGGCACTTGTTACTGCCTTGTTTGGCGCTCAGTACCGATAGGCTAGATCAAAGAAACAGGACTGGTGGGCCCGGTGTCAGGACTAGGTGGAGTGTCATGTCAGGTGTCTCGGGCATAATGTTCCAGTGACGTCAGCACTTCGGCCCTGTCACCAGAAGATACAGAGTATTTACATTCTAAGGATCCCATTGGTTATATCACTGTAAATTTGCTGAGTACGAGGTAAAACCCAAGCATACATGTACACAGATGCATACTTATTCGCGGTAAAGTGTAATGGTCAGCTGCATCCTATTTTTGTATAGGGCCTGTTGGCCGAGTAATTGCGACGGTTCACGTGTATTACTAGAGATTTGATGGTTGACGATAATACTGTTACCGTGTTGCTATCCTGCTAAGCCGGCATTAAATTCTATTGCAAATAAGCAAATATAAATGAAATCCTTTCATGTCCTCATGCAACCGCAGCTATTTTCATGCGGCATCAGGATATTGGCGGAAAATATTACACAAATGGCGTTGCAAGATCAATGTTTTCCTTTTTTTTATTCAAACCTGTTTGTCCCAGGTATTCTTGTGGATTCTTTGCCATCATTTCCAATCATCTTGGTCAACTTGTGTTAGACCAAAGATAAGACGACAATGTGGTGTTAGGTATTACGCGTAATTGCGTAAATGTGCACTTGACATATGTTTGTGTCGCGGTCAGGACTTGTGTAAGCAAGCAAGCCTTGTAGCACTAAACGCGGTTATAATTGGGTTTACTATGGATTATCTGCATATTTAAACGCGTTCAAATGCAACTTTGTGTCGCATGTTTCCAATAGCCACCGTTGACGCTACTGGAATAAATTGGTAATAATAAAGCTCATAGGAATCCTTTCCAAACCATGACGTTACGTTTTAAAAACTATGATATTTTATCCCCAAAAGCACGTAACCCAGAAAATACTTCCGCTATGAGTCTCTAGATATTTTTTACTAACAGTGTTACAGGTTCTAATGACATTTCCCAATCTAAAGTCTACTTTCAACATTCAAGAAAACATATTTAGAATTGAGGACGTCTGAGGTTGAAGAAATGAAAAATGTCAGATGAATCCCTAGTTAGATAATAGCTTTGTTAAAGTATAAAGACTAATCAGCAACCAGCAGTGTGTTTCATAAACGTACTAGAACACCACATTCATTATTCGGTTATCGGATATAACGTGGTGGTGCCAGATCTTCCCACGCACGACCAAAGAGGTTTTTATTCAGTTATTTATTTATTTCATTAGTGTTTTACGTCGTACTTTGTTTAACTTTAATTATAAAACGGCGGTCAACATCAAAGTTTTATCAGTGTCAACTACTTTGGTTTGGCGTCTGAGGGTGGGGGGGGGGATAATTTCCATTTCCTTCTCAACAAATATCGCAATCCATGTGTCTGCCCCTGAATGGTTATCAAAGAAGATAAGATGACATCAGCGTAATAAACCTTTATTTTCATGAAAATTTCACACAATGCTTCACTCGTGAAATCAATAAAGCAAGTGTCAATATATTAAATTTTGTTGAGTAGGCCTGTACTCGATGTCATATGGAACTCGTTCGTCATGCGCAACCTTGTAACGCCACCCCAATTATTAGCAGGCGGTATATTGTCTTTCCTTTGATTCAGGTGGCACTTGCCGTGTGGCAATTAAAATAATGACCCTTACTTCTCACCAAGTGTCCGGTAAAGATACGAGAGTTTATTCAGTGTGGAATGTGACAGTTCCCTGGTGTTGTGATAAAGCACACAGCATCTACAGGCTCCTACATGATTTCTGTAATCAGAATGCACGTGGGATTTAGTTTTCCCAGGAATCAATGCACTATCGATCTCCCTGGCTCTCTATAACTGGGTAACCCAAAGCACGCAAACTCGGCCCGTCGAACTGGAACTTTCTCAGAACTACGACTGCTTAGACAGGAGAGCGTTAGTGGAAAGTTCACATCGGGATGATCGGGGACATACTGGCCGTAGCAGCGGTCATTTCAGTTTTCTCCATAAACACTAGCCTCGGAGAAATAGATGCCGGGTATTTTGATATTTTACCTGGTACAGATGTCAACGCCATTGTCTCGCCATTGCCAGGAGAAGAGTCGGATTTGACATCAACGGAAATGGGACCTTTCCGTTGTTTGTCGAAATGCTTGTACACGACCGGCTGCTGGGCGGTGAAACTGACACCCGTGACCGGCCCCAGCGGTCAGAAGACCGTGATTTGTGTCTACTACACACTAACTCAGCCACTCAGCAATCTGAGACAAGACGTCTCCTCTAAACTGGCCATACGTAAGTTTATAATAATATTCATGTAAGTTGATAATGATATACATGTAAGTTGATAATGATGTATGTGTATGTTTAAAACGATATACATGTAGGCCGGACCTTTCCGGGAGGGGGATTCCCTTAGTTTTAAAGGGAAAACCTTTGAAGAAAACGCCAAGTTTTAGTTTTTGTGTTGAATTGATTAATGGTTTGTTTCTCACTAAGATGCATGACGTTGATGAATTGAGGTGCTAGGTAAACTGGAGTTTGGGGTAAACCACAGTCCTTTACCAGACAGCGTTGGTAAACGGAAGTCGCGGATGAAATAGTCAATAGTCCCGATTTGTACAGAAAATATACATATTATAGAGAAGTTTAGATGCTCTACCAAGCGTTCGACCGATTCATAGTTAGTTTCGACTGATTCATAGTTACTTTCAACTGATTTATAGTGAGTTCGACTGATTTGTAGTTAATTTCGACCGATTTGTAGTTTCGACTGATTTATAGATGGTTGAATTTGGACTGAAACTTGATTCCAGCATGACTTACATTGCCCATGGAACAAAATCCTCACATTTATACTATTATTCGAGTAGAGTTTTGCACCATACTCGACAATAATCCACTGACATGACAGTGGTCACGTTTTGTCCAGTTCTGTTAGATGAGCAAACATTTATTTTGTTCCAGGCTCTTTTCCGTACAGAAACTTCGTTCATATGACCCATTGTGATCTTTTGTGACGATCTTAAAGTTAAGGTTAATGACTTGGGCTGATTCCAAAAATCTTTTAAACTAAGTCAAACATTAAAACCTAAATATAATACGCAGAGTATGGCGCAGAGGGGCTCAAATGTGGAAAGTTTCTCCTCAAACTAACACTTGTTAAGTACTCATAGTTCTGTCTCTTAATCAAAAATAAACGTTAATAAATCACATTTCAGTTTCTCGCTTAACTGAAAACTGGGTCTTTGGCACTGGCCTCTGGTTTCCTCGTTTAGCCGCAAGTAACATACTGTGAACAAAAATATCCAATCACGAGCACAGTGATAATCTATTTTCTCAAGTCTCACTGGAACACAGTGTGCTCGTCTACATCGTCAAGTCCAGCGAGCAGAGTGTCCAATATCCTATGGACCATTCGATAATCGGTGGTCAGGGCTTTTGTGCTCAGCTTGGAGTGAAAGACAAATAAGATCTGGACAAGTAATCAATTGATCTAATGGTTGACTGTTATCAATAATTCAAATGTTCGATAAAGTGGCTTAAATGATAAGTATACAGGTCATGCCTATACACTGCCAGTTATACAAAAGAAGCAAGTAGCTTACAAGGTATACAACCAACAGAAGCGAGTAGCTTACAAGGTATACACACAATAGAAACGAGTAGCTTTCAAGATACACACACAATAGAAACGAGTAGCGCACAAGAATACATACAATGTAATATTGAATGCCATACAATATACATGGAGGCTATATATACACATGCAGTTATGGATTCAACAAAACTATGACCACATCCCTTCAGCGTTGTTTCTGGTATCCAAGCAACAGTGGCGGTTTGGAATTCATATTTCCATTATATGAAAAAGCTGTATACTACTTCATAATAACCCATACTTTTAAACATGCGTTTACACTAGACGACTGAATTTGTCAATTCATAGAGCGGGATTGTCACCTATGAAGACAGTTCACGGAGAAGTGGAAAGTGCCAGGTTATTTGTCTTATAAACCGATATAACTAATCTACTCCGCGCAAGAGGCCAGCAGTCTGAGGCATCACGGAATGAGCCAATCCAAGGCTTTTGCACACTGCTCATGAACTGTATGATCTGCGTGCATGACGGACTCATGTTGGTCACATGTTAACATCTTTTTCAGTACACATGCCTAACAGTGTATATCCATCACATCTTTTTTAAAAATTTTTCCCTTCTGACCTGATATTCGGCCATTAATGACCATGTGAACTTTACTCTCCCAACTTTCGTAGTATAGCTCTGTCATATTGTTCCGTCACAAATGTTCCATGGTCACCGTATTTAAATGCTTCCTGAGTTCACCGCCAACACCAGACACGGCACCCTACGATACACTGTGACTAAAAAAAGTCTGCAGTCAGAACCACGACAACACATAGAGACACATAACTGGTGAAATCAGGGTTCTTGTTATTTTACCTCAGGTGAGAGTTTATTCTAACGGTTCACGTAAATTATAGAAAGCTAATATCATCCCCACCCCAGCAAAATGGCTCAATGACACCGAGTAATAACATCAGTTGTCAAGAGAAAGGGCGATATGTTCACTGTTATGAAATTCATTTCACGTTTGACATGAAAGGCGGGTAATGAAATCAGTTGGACGTAGCATCTATCATATCATTGCTAGGACAATATCTAGCTGGTAACTCACTAACTGACCCGTAAATGACCGTCTTCGTTTACGCCATTAAGTTGTTGATCTGATGTGTCGTGTAAGTTGCCATGGTGATGTATGCCACGTAACCCTGTTATATATCAATAGTGTGTACAAGTAAAACAAAAATCTTGGACGGCCGTTTAACAACACTGGGCTAGATAAATAAATAAATCTACGGTGTACCTTAAGACATCCTTTAAAACTACTTTGTTTGCGGCTAACACAACGCTGCCACAAGAAATGGGTCGGTAAAGAATTCTTCTGTTGTTCTTCCTTATGAGATATATAAGGATTTTAAAGAAATTATTAAACATGCAGGGAAAGATAAAAAAAAAAAAAAGGAAATTCCATCTAAAGCACAAAAACTTTGTGACGGCCCTTTCTTGAAGAAAAGGGTGAGTGACCCGCAACAAATATATTTTTAATGTTGGCTTTATCGACATGCTTAATCGCCTGACATAGACTCTGTCTTTTATGAAGGAAACATAGCCTTGATTCGCCTGAAATCCAGTTGAAAGCAACATTATACTCAGACCAAACAACCAAGTAACCAGTCAAGCAAACGGACTCGCTTTGATCCTTTTCTACTCCCGTGAACCCGTTAAGTATTATAGGTCTGCTTACACGGTAATAAACGTAATGCGGTGATCAATTTACATGGGAAGTCAAGATCTCGTACAACAAATAAACGACAAAAAAAAAACCCGCTCTAAATGCTTTCTTTTGCTGTAATTGTGTAACTCTGTATGTAGAGACACGTGCTCTGCATGTTGACAAACTCTTAAGCAAACACCGTGAAGCTGACCAGTTGGCGAATCATTATGACTCCCACGTTTTTCTTTTAATTATTCACCCGAAGCGAAAATAGTATATACAAGTAAGCCATTAACTGGCTTTGTCTACTCCAAGGGTGCAGTCTACAGTTTTGTCTGGGCATGTCAAGAAAGAATGCATTGACTGAACATAACCCCAGTATGGCAGAAATCTGTCAGAATGATATTATTCTTATGAACACTGAAAATTAATCATTTTTAAATTACTAAAATCTTATTCAACATCTTGCATCGCACCTCCCACAAAAAGTACACTTTTTGCACCAAAATGCTCTGAACATGAAGAGAAACAGTGAGTTTTGACCAAATATTCACTCTATTTTGACTCTCGCACCATATTCTTTCCTGTGCAGCCTTCAAATGCTCATTTATAAGCGCACAAAAAACATCACAATACGGACAGGTCCACCCGCCAGTTTCCATCACAAAGACAGGTCAGCCGCTACAACAACAACACCGAGGACCTGTTCATGCACCGTGTCAGGCATGTTCAGTTCCCAGTCAGAGCTACCTCAGTCATGATTCTGCCATCATAACATATGTCGTCATTTTGAAGCCTATTATTACTGCACTACATCACAGCCACAGATATACACTCCTGGGCTAGAAACTAATTCACCTGTGTGACCAGTCCTCAAAACTGTTTAAAAAATTTTTAGAAAGGAGCGAAAAGGTACGAAACTGTATACTGCACCGTATTAAAGTTACCATACACACTTCCTTAGCGTACTGAAAACGGTCTTCACATGAACACAGTTTTGACAATAACAGTCCTTGTTAGTGCTGTATCTCTTCTTCGATGTATTGTGTATTGACATCTGCGGTGTAATGACGTGTTTGGTATAATGACGTCCGCGATGTGATGACGTCTCCCGTGTACTGACTTGTCCTGTGTGTTGACGTCTCCCGTCCCCGTCTATTGGCCTATGCAGTGTGTTGTCGTCTCCCGTGTATTGATGTGTCTGATGTATTCACGTTGTCATGTACTGGCGTATCCGGTGTGTTGACGTGTCCCGTGTTTTGACGTGTCCGGTATGTTGACATCTCCCATCCCCGTCTAAGGACTTGTCCGGTGTGTTGATGTCTCCCGTGTATTGATGTTTCCCATGTGTTGACCTCTTCCGTATACTGACTTGTCCGGTGTGCTGACATCTCCCGTGTATTGACGTGTGTAGTGGGTTAAGTTCTTCCGTCTCCCGTGTATTGACGTGTTATGTATGTTGACATTTCGTGTTCTGACTTGTCCAGTGTGTTGACGTCGCCCATGTATTATATAAAAGACATTGGGAAATTAGCATTTTCACCAAATTGCGTTTTTTTTTGTATTCTTTGCTTTTAATGAGACCTTTGCTGCGTGCAGCGTTGACGGTGGACGATTTGTAGCACAATGACTAGGCGTGGTATTGAGATTTTATGTCCGAAGACGTTTTAAACGTTTTTTGGACTCAGTGGGGTCTGCATAAAGGCCTGCTTTGCACACAAGAATTAAATATTTCATTGACTCCTCCTTTGATACAGAAGAACTGCTACGAAGATCACACAATACACTGATTAGGTTTGCAGAAATGTTCGTCGCCATTTGAAGTCTTTTATGAACTTTTCGGTCCATATCCAGTTAGTCATTATTTGAAGAATGACTTTCATTATCTGTATTAACTAGATAAAGCCCAGGAGTCATCATTTTATTCCCTAGTAGTCAGTTCATGTCTTCAAAATAGTTCTCGAATTTGTTCCAGGTCATCAGTGCAACAACAGTCAATCACAGCACTCCCCCATATCGAAAACCATACAAAAGGAAAGCGGATACAAAGGCAAACAAACATTCTATACACGGCAATATTTTTTCATAACTATAACTTATTGACGCGTTGGATGGCATTTGTAGCTCAAGGCTGACAATGGCTTGCCATTTAACCCGTTTTGTCATGCATACCCTGTCTACGGACAGTTTCAGTATACATGTATCTTTAATCGATATGCAAGACGAGAAAACCAATTTTCCTCCTTCTTGTGGTATCAGATTTAATTCCAGTCACTTGAGTTAAGGATGATTACAATGGGAACACTCTAGCACAGAAGTTTATATCCATGACTTACATATTTTTGCACGTGTTAATATAATTTGAAACTGCTTTTGTTGACGGGCTTAAACTGTTTTCCTTTCCGTCGCTACGATACACAAGCCGCTGGTTCAGTGCCGACTTCGAACACATGCAGGATCCACGTCATTCTCCCGTCTTCATTGTTCACAGTACCTAAGTGACAACAGTTAGTGACCACAGCTCCTACGGCCCTTCCTGTTGTCTTACACGAAGTTTGATCGAGATTAACGCATAGAAAAGTAGTCACCTACTTGCCAAAGTTTATTTCTAGGCATTTCAATTTCCCTCCTTTTCAAAACTCCCCGCCGTCATATAAAATGTCAAATTATTTTGTGTGTTTAAACACCTATCCAATCCAAAAATAAATATAAGAAAATAAAGACAGGAATAAATTAATTAATTGAAAATTGAAGAATGATGAATTTATTATTGGACTTTTGCACATCAGTTCACAAAAGCTATACTAAAAGGCTGCAAGCGGTAATCGTAACAATCACATACAAAACCACATCACTGAAATAGACTTTCCTTTGTCTTCTACTGTAATCTGATATCGGCATGTTGATTAATTTGTTTGGCCTCTTCTTCCCGTCAGGCTCCTGACAGCAAGTCATTAAGTAACCTCGAGTGAGGCGTGAAGTATACACCAGTCACAGAAACAAATATGCCAAATGTGTTGCTTCGGCGACAGCAACAAATGCATTTGTTTCTTTTTGCCGACAGATAACATTGTCTGAGGTAGAATCTCATTGGGAAATAAAATTCTCGACGAACCTCTCGCCAAAGAAGAAGACACTACATGTGAATTTATTCCTTTCTGCCACTAAGCAATTTGTAGCTTGCAAGTTTGCCCAAATATATAACTTAAAACGTGCGAGAAGAAGGTCCCTACATAACCCTGGAGGTTCGGAAGCATTTACGTCCGAAATTCCAATACTTCATTGCAAACCTGCACCCTTTTCCACAAAGCAATTGTAGGCTAAGTTGACTGTAACTACCATGACTGCCTATCTCTTTAACATGGGTTGTCATGGTAGTTACAATTAACTTAATCTACGATTGTTTTGTGGAACCAGGAACCTGGCATCATATTGTAACTCTGTAACAGGGATCCTAGGGTCTGATCTTAGGTCTGATCAAAAGGTACTTGTCCTAGGGCGGTGTGAGCCTGCAGAAAATAGGAGCAGAAGCAGTCAAGACATGCCATAGAATGAAATGTGAGCCTGCAGAGAATGGCCGCAGAAGCTAACGCTTGCTTTCTAGTGGTCAGGGTATGTTATCTGGCTTTATTCAGGCCGTTAGCCCTTACACAGAGGAGTTGTCCATACTTTTACGAGCTCGTGTCACCACTATCAAATTTTGTCAAGATGTCTTGAACAACACCAAGGTAACTGGTGTCACGGTAATGAGACAGGGCAAGAAATCTGAGGAAAAAAATCAATAACCCTATCTTAACCTTTCTGTCTAATATTCCTCGATACATACGTATTCTCGAGAATATTTCCTCTTTACTACCACAGCCAGCATTATGGTGAGAGAAAACCGGGTAAAACTTGAATTAAACCCACGACCACCCCCGCAGGTTGCTGGCAGACCTTCCGACGTGCAGACGGGAGAGGAAAGCCAGCATGACCTGTGCTTGTAACCTACAGCGACCACGTTTTCTTTATCTAATATATTCGTGATGCGAGTGGACACCTAAACGCGATTTTAGTGCTCATTAGAGTGGTCATTACAGGTCTCCTCAATCGTATCAGTGGCTAAATCCAACAGCTTCCAAAGCTCAGGTTTCTCGAGTTGTGGCGTTGATGTAAAAAAAAGCGTAGAGTAGTTTTTATTCAAAATGAATCAAAGCAACGAATCAAAAAGGAGATATATGTCAGCTTTTATCTGACTGGTGGTTGCCATGGATACGCGTGTGTTCTCATCCAGGTCCGCCCTCGAGAGCGCATTTCACCTATTTAAGGTAGCATCAGCCAACGGCATAACTCAGCTGTTAGCTGACATTTAAAATTACTTCCAGTTCCTCTGTGCGTGTATATCTCCGGAGTGCTGTGGCGTGGGGTCAGTATTTTCCCGTAAAAGTGCTGTTTGCGTGCTGGAGGCCAAAGATGCAACATACCGACGTGGTGTTGGAGATTTTCTATTCTTCCATGGCTGTGGATGGTCGTGGTTTTCTCTCGGGCTCTACCTGCTTTCCTCGCCCCAAAATGCTGACCGCCGTCATATAAGTGAAATATTCTTGAGTACGGTGTAGAAAACCAAACAAATAAATAAGTATTCTAACATGGTTTCGGCTTTGGTGTCGTCTTGGATTTCAACTTCGGCTATAGCGTCTTAGTCATTTACCACACTGAAAAAAATATGAAAACTGTCCATACTTCTCTCTGGGGTTTCTTCCATAAGAGCTGTATCAGTTGGTGTTCTCCAGGGAAAATATCACCGCAGACGAGAATCTCTCAGCCCTGAAGTGTTGACATTCTTTCAAGGACAAAGTCTTGTGTATCCGAAGTGTCCCTTGCATCCCACTTTAACTCTGTGTTAACCGAGTAGTGTCTCCCACACTGACATTTCATCCCTTCCGACTTTATTAGCAAGCAAGTCAGGACCCAGAATAATGTCAACGGGTATGTTCGCGACCACGATGTTCTATCGATATCTTTGACCGTGGGTAAAGAGATATAGATCAGCCGACCCACCCACAACAAGAGTACGCCCAACGGCTACCACCAGGCTCCGTAAACGATAATTGTGCAGCTTTGTCTTACAATAAATCCGCAGCCGTTCAAAAACAGCCTAAGACATGCTAGAAACTGTTGCTCCGGTTTTTATGTAACCCACACCCTTCACTTTCCTTATGCCTGTGGTTCTACGGTCCCACCTCATTGGATATGCGGTGATTCACCGCCTTAGAGTCCTTCAAATTTTTTCCCCGTTCAGACTGTTTAAAATGCGGCAATTTTCTTACAAAGTGATTTTCCTCGCCGCTGTTGTAACATGATCTACTTATTCTGCTTGTGGAAAGTTGTTGCCCCAGTGTATTCTGAATTTTATCTTTAGGAAACTCATCTTGCTCCGGCGAATGACTGCAAGGCATATATCTTTTTTGGTGTCAGTGCTCTAGCCGTAACCTTTACCCTTTGACTGGAAGCTTTGAAATCATCAACTTCCACGACTGCATACACTGCCTCATCAAGGGAGAACGGCTTTGACTTGCTGTTGTATTTCGTCATTAAGGGTATTCATAATTTCATCCCGACATAATGCTGGCCGCCGTCGTATAAATGAAATATTCTTGAGTACGGCGTAAAACACCAATCAAATAAATAAATAAATAAATAAATAAAATATCTTTCAGGTTTATGGTGTTTACTTCGCCTTGTCGGGTTCTGTGACGAAATATTTAAGCCTACAGGATCACTAAATTGTTGGGCCTAAGGGCGTCCTTGCCATTTCTGTCGCTGCAACACTGTTAGGTAACTGCCTTCCTGCAGAACGGCACTTTTGCGGCATGGACTCGCATTGCCACAAGAAGACACACTATGCGCACACTTCACAAGGACTTCACATGACTGAAACAGTGTTAAGTACGACGTTAAACCCAAAACACTGACTCACTCACTCCTGCAAAATGCATCTCCCCACCCCATCCCACCTCAACGTACTCTCTCTCTATGCTGACACGCTGCCTGCTCCATTGCCGCTGGCATCTTGAACCACCACCTCCTCCGACCCTCAAGGAAAGCACCTACTGGACCGAGCGACAATGCAATGCGCTCTGTCTATTACAAGTTTACATTCATTGCGTCTTTTAGTCATCACTGAAAACGGTTGACTGCTTCTCATTGCATGAATCCTTCCTGATTTTTTTATTTCCTGTACTTTCTTACCTTTTTTATGGTGGTTTGTGCTATTTGTTGGTGTGGAAACTGGTGTTGTGAAAATTGACCCGGGAGGCCTATTTTTGTTGACTGCCGAATTACGAATGTTGGTTTCGACGCGTAGGTTCTACTATCTCCACCGCGTCCATCTCGACGTATCCTACCATTTAACATGGATAGTTCACTTAGGGACAGACGGAATTGTAATACGGAGATTGCCTTGTACCAAATAAGTACCGATCCTTGTTGCCTTTAAGTGACTCTGATGAAATGTTCTCGCTAAGTACATTCATGAGATGAATTTATTTATTTTAGTCGCGGAATTCTGCATCTTTAGTCAGTGAGATTTGTCAATTTGCAACTTAAAATATAAGGTTCAATTTTCTCTCTAGGTCGATGGAGCCAACCATTTAGCGTTGAAGAGAGACTTTCGGGAACCTGTGATGTTTATCTCCTAACACAAGAAAACCTGGTGCCCGATGAAAACTTTAACTGCTCTAGTTGGTACAGTCAGAGCAGTGGTTTGATGCAACACTTGGCAAAGTATGGTAGGTTTGACAACATGGATCGAGGGGCAGCTGCATGGTGTGCCTCTAAAAACACACCTCCGGGCTCAGAGTGGATACAGGTAGGCATAGGCAGGTATAAAGGCTTAGACGTGCCTGATAACTAGATGACAGCTCGTGCGATCAAATGCTCGACAGATCCCTCGCTACAGCTTCCTGATGGAATTTGTTAACTTATGTCTGTTGTTTTGGAAATTTGCTGCTTCAAATAATAATCAAACGTGTCCCTTTCCAAGATAAAGCGGAAAGAGGCCCATTTCTTTCCTGTAACATTTAACATCTCTGATCATTATGGTCACTTTGTTCATTCCGGCGAGGTTGTTTTTCGGGACCATTTTAGTTCTGCGGGATGTAGCGTATCCCCCTATATAATTGTTCACGTGCCGTTTTATCTTTCTGTGTCTTGCATGGTTATTCGCCCAGTTCTTGTCGGATCAGTTTTGTCCTGCGTTCTGAGGTGGTTTTCAGGCACCTTTGTTGAAGTGATTTTTGTGTAAAACCCCAGGCTGGAATCCAGTGTTCCCAGACTGGGGTCCGAAAACTCAATCACGTCGACGAAAGCATTATGATGGGAGGAAAACAGGGGGAAACCCACGACCATACATAAAGCCGGAAATAAAGCCAGCATGAGCTGGTCTTGAACTCACTGCGACCGCATTGGTGGGAGGCACGGGGTCATAGCGCCGTGCTGGTGCGATAACCCCCTCGGCCACGGAGGATTACCATTTTATAGCGTTATCCCATTGTTTAGACAGTCTGGCTATGCCACTTCTATACACTACAAAATAGTGTGGGTCTGTCATTTACACTACATTTAAGTGAAGACACGTGCCTGCACCACGTCTCTGTTACTCAAACTACATTTTAGTGTACAACCAGCCTACACCAATTCACTAAGGCATAAAGTACGTCGCTTACACTTCGTTTCACTGTAAGACCCACAATAAATTTTTGGCTGCGTACGGTGGGTAAAGTATAACAAGCCAGTCTAGTCCGCGACATACCTTGCAGACAGATAGCTCCGACGATGATCTGTGCGACTCAATTTCAGCTGTCAGTATCATCGAGATAGATTTTATATATCACCTTGCAATAAATTCCAGAACAGAAAAATCAGATGACGCCTTTATGGTTCATTCCTGTTTCGTCCTGTTTCATATGGTTTCGCTTACCCATAAAACTGACCGCAATCGTATATCAGTTGAAAAATGACGTTAAACAACATTCATAATAAATAAATAAATACACAAACAAATAAATATTCATTCCTTTATTCTGCAATATGCTTTTCTTTTTTTTTTTTTTTCTTCGAACGATTGGACGCTGCGTTTATACAATGTGTTTTACAGCCTATAAATATAGATACGAGACAGAAATACACATGCACGCAAAGCCGCCCATGGGTGGAAACGTATCACCGCTCTTGCCCACGGATCGTGTCTCCTCTTGTTAACAGGTGTATTTGGGCCGAGTCCGACTGGTGACCGGTGTGGTAACTAAAGGCCGAGAACAGGATTACCATCAGAAGTGGGTAACATCCTATAACATAGCCCTCAGCAACGACGGCTCCAACTGGTACAGTTACCCTGTAAACAACGGCCCACCCAGGGTTAGTGTATATCTACATACTGGGAATGTTATTGGTCTTATCGGTTTTATGCCAAAGTAATTTTTTCAGTTCTTTCTGTGTTGATATTAAAAATACAGAGAAGCGAGCTCCACCGGTTTCGAATATCGTACTATATAACACTACTCCTCAAGAGATTGGTATGAGGCTTTAAGTTAGTTTCCCTGATTGGGTATATATTTGTGATTTTGATGGTTGTCTGGCGATTTAATAGTCATCCATTACTTTACCTCAGCGAAGAAAGTTATGTTTTTGTCGGGGTTTGTCTTGTCTGTCTGTCTGTCTCTTTGTCTATCAACAAGTTTACAGGAAAATTCCACAAGTATTTTGTTGAAATGCTATGCATGGCCCGGATTGATTTGGATCTGAGGATATGATGGAACGATTCTTAACCATTGCCGCATAGGAAATAAATGCTTATTTTTTTGTTTGTTTGTTTTACCTTGTAGTAGTATTGTAGGAGTATTGCCCTTTTGCTGGCAAACGTACTCGTTCTCTTTGTGCCTTTCAGTTTAACTTCGTTACTCCGTTGGAATATGGTATCTGAGAATCCAAGCACAATGTTTGCTCCACCGAGTTATACCTTAAGGGAGAAGAAAATAAAATGATGATACAGTCTGCCATGGAAAGAGCGTAACTCGTTCTTTCTAAACACTCTAATTATATATATATATATATATATATATATATATATTTTTTTTTAGTTGTTTACACTTTGCAATGTTAAAGTCGATAGATCGGCCGTTATTTAACAAGTCAATGAGAGCGTCCATGTCTGATATATCCTGGAGGTGTGTCAGTAGCACTACGCATGTCTAAGGCAAACTACCTATACGTCATGGGCTGCCATTTAAACTCTTTGTTAATTTAGCGACTTTGAAAAATGCTTTGCGATATTTACACAGTTTTAAGTTTATTTAAAATTGTGTAGAGTGAAAGTTCAATCTTTAGTCGAGACGTAGACAGCCAACATGCCCGCCTGAGTGGCAAGAGCACGGTCAAAGTGGGTCCCGTAGTCTAGATAACGTTCCGACGGATGCCTCTTACATGTACCACGGCTTACCATAGCTCCAGGTCGCCGAGTTCTAAAATTTCATCTGTCCCACATTCACTGTGGTAAAACGAGCAACAATGATGAATAATCATTATTTCTTAATTCACTAAGCAAAGTCAGCACCCGTCCATATCTTAAAAACCCTTTTTTTTCTTCCGTAGAGATAAGGTACACGGTGATGTATTAATCATTTTAGTTTACTCATTACATAAGGATCGTACATGTATTTGGTTTTTTAATCTTCGCTAGTTATAAACCTGACACCGCTTTGTTTAAAGTTGCTTGCCTCTTTCTGCAGCATACCCATTCCCTCTCTGACCGCAACAAGTCTACATTAAAGTGTCCGCACAAACATCAGTCTATGGCCTCCAAACGTTGCCGTGTTTCTTCTCCATTGCTTTTCACTTCTTCGCTGCTCTCACCAGACGTCTTCAGCTTTTGTCGGTTCGAATTAAAAGGGTCTTAATCCATTCTCACGCGCTTTAATATCATCGATGTACACCTGATCAAAACTTCACTAGCTCACGTCAGCTAACTTTATTTCGTTGATTACACTCTTTTGCAATGGAGATAAGAAATCACGAACGAAACTCTATTAATACCTTTATTTACAAAAGAGTTCTGTTATAATGAAAGCAATATGGCTGCCCTCGCTAACCATCTTATTCGAACAGACTTTTAGCCATTATTTCGTTGTGGTAATTTTTATAAAAATATTGAAGGGAGTTGTTAGTTAAAGGATACCAGGTCTTTGAAAATGTGGACACTTCACGCTTTTATTTTCTTCTCCTTTAAAATGTATGATTCGGCAATCTTTATAGTGACCAAACTCTTGTCTTTTATTCCAGACATTCCATGGAAATTTCGACAGATCAACACCTGTGGTGAACACGTTCGAGAGCCCGGTATACGCAGCGTACTTGCGGATTTACCCCCTGTCCGAATACGGCTGGACCTGCCTCCGGTTTGATGTACTCGGATGTTGAGGAGGATGTATTCGGAAGTTGAGGAGGAATATATATGATGGGATATTGCAGAGCATGTACTCGGGTGTTGAGGAGAATGTACTTGGAAATTGAGGAGGATGTACTCGTATGTTGAGGAGGAATATATGTGATCGGATATTGCAGAGCATTTACTCGGGTGTTGGGGAGGATGTACTTGGATGTTGAGGAGGATGTACTCGAATATTGCTGAGGATGAACTCGGATGTTGAGGGTGTATGTGGATACTGAGGAGGGGTTTTGGCTTTTGCTTCTCTGTGTGACCACTGTGAGGCACTCCCCACGGGGTTTAATTTTAACATCCGTGGTGGTCAGCTGGGTGTATACTTTGACGATAGACTTACAGATAAATAATGCATTCCATAGCCAATGAATAGTAAGCAAAGTACCGGTATCCCAGTCATAAATCAGGCCGTTAACCGATAAAGCAATGTACAAAGACAAATTCCCAAATACCAGTTTCATTAATAAAATTAACATCCCTATCTCTTAAAATTACACCGGTATATAATTTTAACACAAGATAATTACCTGAAAGTCAACAGTCTCCAATAACATCGGAGAGTTCATACTTCTGTATGTTATCCAATGTGTCAAATCCAGTAATCTACAACATTTTATGTTAACACTGAATTAAATGTCTACGTTTGTGTTCTACACAACATCCTGCTAAACATCAAGAATAGTCATAAAGGTGTGAATGTGTCTCAGCTACCTATCATCGCATCTGTTCATATAAATATAGTTTTGATATTAAAACTGTCCCTCTAGTCAGGCAGGACTGACGTTAAAGGCTTTTGAAGGGTCAGCGTCATTTGTGGGCAAATGACGAGTGACGTCATTTTTTGTGTGTTTCACACCAGACCAAATGGAAAAGATAGAAATATCGGTTTTAATATGAACTGCAAAATTTTAGGAAAAATTTAGGAAAGAAATTCAGACTATATCAATATTTCAAGTTTCACCTTGCATGTAAGGCAATAGCTCTTTATGCCTAAGACAGTGTGGTGTTTCAATTTTGGCACTGTCAATTTAGCCGGTTTGCACTATGGCGTAGGATATAGCTAATGGGTCCAACTCGTTGAGAGATAGTATGGTAACCATACTCATTAGCTCTGTTTGTTTGTCTTAGCACATAGTACGCTACTACTTTACCATTTTACTTCACATAAACGTTTTCTCAGCACAGCTCAAATGGTCAGGTAAAATCAATTCTATGTAAATAACGTGTGTGCACTAACAAATCCAGAAATGTTTCAGGGGAATGGGCACACAAAATGCTGTTATGGTGAATGAAAAGACCACTGAAAACTGTAACTGAAAATACCTTCACTGAAGTTTTCAGATTTTTTCACCAAATTAAACGCAGTCTATTGGGTTTTTGGATCATATTTATAATGTAGTTCTCCGGTGACAAAACATTTAATACACCTTTATGTTCAGCTCTGAATAAAATTCTTGTGAAGAGTACTTCACAAGTGTGTAAATGAGTAATGTTTGTCTGAGTATGAAAAAGTTAATATGATGGTAAATTTCTGCTTTAAGCTGTAAAACAACTGTGTACAAATTTAAACAATCCCAATGCATGTGTATCAGTGGCACACAAATTGTGTATCAGTGATACACACATCATTGTGGGCGTGTAACAAAATTACACTAATTGCAAACTGCTGGTACACAAAAATTATGTGGGTGTGCATTTTTGTCACAATAATGTGTACCACTGGTACACAGTAGTTTTCAGGGAGTAGGGCCAAAAGTCGGTGTGACGTCACTTGTTATCTACATTATAAATATGATCCATAAAACCTATCATACAATAAAAACATTTAACTGCATCTAGATTGGTTAAAATCTTTAAAAAATCAGCGAGAGTGTTTTCAGATACAGTTTTTAATGGTCTTTTCACTAGCCATAACTTGATTCTGTGTGGTCTTTCCCTTTAACATGCACGTGGGATCTGCATTATCTTGCACGGCGCGCCCCACACCCCAATCCCCTTTTTGGGGGCGGGATCTTTAAAGCACAGTCATTAGGATATCCTGTATAGAAAGACATGGTTCTGAATATATCCCGTCTTACACAAATGTTTTAACATCACTATTTTATACAGGTATTAAATTGCATCCGAATTGTTGAAAAACGCCAACGCCTATATATTAATAGGTTTTATTTCGTACTTAACAATTTGAGGAGGCGTCTTAGTGTGTATATGAAAACTGTCCCTTCTTGTGGCGGGGCAAGTCAATGCGCCCAAAGTGTTGCCGCCATTGGAACATTATGGCCAAGACACCAGATATGATATCCTACCCAGTCACATTATACTGACACCGGGCCGACCAGCCCTGCTTCCTTGCTGTAACCATTAAGAGAGAGCGAAGTGCCATCTTTAAAATCTTTGCTATGACCCGACATAGGATTGATCCCGGATCTCCGACACCAAACCCTAATAACCGAGGCGGTACAACGCCTGAATATGTCACGGTGCATATGTATTACAAATTTGATTACAATTAAATTTTTTATCATATACCATGTGACACAATCATATTAGCTAAAATTACTATTGACTATAAATGATTTTTACCACGTCCGCCATCGCCAAAAATGTTAAATTTAACATTATACTCATATACAGCATTTTCATTTTAGAGTGTATATCTCTGCATAGCTTTGTGAATAAGTAATTTAAAATCTGCAAAAAGAAAAAATAGATCTCTCGTCCAAATGGTAGGCTGAAACAGATTTAGTATAAAGAAAGTTTTGTAACAAAAATGCAGTATTTCGTCATATATTCCATTTAATCAATTCCAGGTTTCTGCATAGTGAACCATTTGAGAATTCTGGCAGAAAAGACAGTACTCACTACGTCACATGTTCGTGATCATGCGATATTGCCCCTTTTATACCTGTTTACATTTATTCTGCAAATGTTTAGGCGGCACATAAAACAATCATGGCACCAAGACAGACAAATTCAACGGGTTCTTGTTTACATTGTGAACATTCAAGCAGAGAACGATTGCGCAAGAGATGTATTTTCTGTAGCGACTTGCATTTGCATGGAGGCGAATCCAGAATAGCCTGACCTTTTATCGTGCACAGAGCCTTCATTCAGAATCAAGGGAATTGTAAAGCATTCTAACGCCATTTCGCTTTGCTGTGGTAGGGCCCGCAACTGAATTGAACACTGCACGTACAAGCCCTTCAAAGGTCCTTTCTTTAGATTTGTCTCCATTTGGCGTCTTTGGTGATTTGGTTCGAGTTCAGTTCAAAGTCATTTAGCGCGTTTCGACCATCTAAGAGCCAGGGTAAAGGTGCTGTTGTGACCAATCGGAGTGTCTACTAATCGATGGTTGTTGTCATGGTGTTAAGGATACTAGAGCTTCTCGGAGGTGAGACTTGATCATATTTTTGAGTACACAAACACAACAACGCTACAACAGAAAACAATGTGTTTTTACTGCAATTTATGCCGTCTTGCCTGGCTGAAATTTACCTTTAGGATGGCCCCCAATATTTGCCGCTCTAGCGTCAGAACTTAGAACTATTTGTACCGTCAGTTGCGGCGTGTCTTCAGCTGCGCAAGAGCTAAGTTTAGCCCCTTTAGGTGCAGTGGTAGGTAAGAGCTGTACAGACTCAGCTCTCGGTTCGACATGCAGCCGCATGTTGGCCTCCTAGCGTGAGAACTTGGAACTAATTGTACCAAAGTATGCGTTTAATTAGTTTGGTGTCTAGAGGTGCAGTGGTAAGAGTTCGATATTCAACTTTGAACTGTGAGCGAGCTTCACTGACATCAAACAGAAACGTGTTTGCGCTGCGCAAAACTGAGTAAGATATTAGGCCGACTTTCCATAAATAGTCCAAATGGCGACGTTATAGCGGATCAAGACCCTCACACGACATTTCCCTGGATCATAAAGCTGCGTAACGCCAGATATCGCTTTTCAACGTGAATTTGTTAAAAATGATACGATCGACACGTCCATATCTTGCCTCATGGTTCTTTTCAGAACCCTGGGCTGTTATCCCCTGTAAACTGGCTTTCCCCTCAGTGCGAAGGTAAAAGTGGTCGAGGATAAGGTTCTACAATCTACATGCAAAGAATATAGTAAAAAGATAACCACATCGTGTGATCTCGCGTATCTGGTTGTCAGTGCCCTGGAAAAGACAGCTGTTGTGAGTACCACTCAGGTATAATAACATCCTGGTGCAACTTAGAACCTTGCATATGGGATGCTAAACTGAACCCTACTAATAAGGTTTTATATGGAACTCCACAGGGTGCCACCATAGGGACAAGACATTGGACCCCTAAAGGTTCAGTCGCGGCACCTTCTTTTCTAAGTGTATGTTGTCCACTTGTGTCACTACATTTCAGAATATTTTCACAATTTTTCAAATCAAGATTGGGGTAATACCTATGGTTTTCAAATAGGTAACCTTGACACTACCATGCTTGGAACCGCTTCGTCGGCCTGGTGGTTAGAGCGTCCTTCTCGAGATAGGGAGATCCGGGATCAATACCGGGTCGGCTCATACCAAAGAATTTAACATCGGTAACCTTGGTAATACCTTGCCTGGAATTGCACTGAAAGGTTAGAGGACTGGACAGGACTGGTCGATCCGGTGTCAGTATAATGTGACTGGGTTGGGTGTCATGTCTTGTGTGTTGGGCATGATGTTCCAGTGGCGACAGCACTTTGAGGACATGGACTCACCCAGTATTTATTTACATTGTAAGTACTCCTAGTCGTCCGACTGAAAAATTGTTAGGTACGACGTAAAACGGCAAAGCATACATACATACACATGTAAGCTTGCTGGCAACTCGGCCACTTATCTTATGATTCCTATCAAAGTGCAGACACTCGCAAACATGCGCGCTACAGTTTCGGCTGTCTCACCTTCATTATTTAGGAGCTCACCGGCCTGGCAGGTCATCGCTCCATGCTGAAACAAAAACGACGCCGTGTTTCATGGTTACGCGCTACAAACGGAAGTGCCGCCATAAAAATGGCGTTCTTTTTTTTGGATTCGGAGGGACGACCTTCTAGGCCGATCTGCTCCTAAATAATGAAGGTAAGACCGCCTGACATCGGAATACAGTACATGGTAGAGCCAAGGATCACGTAATTCATTAAGATGAAGCACACTGCTTCGTAAATAACAAATTCTGTATGTTCAGTCTATTTTTCAGGGCTCGACTAGGCTAACCTCGCGATCAACAGGGAATGACTTGTTCACTCGGCGCACTGATTCAATCCGCGATTGTATAGATCTGGAATCGAAGATATTCTAAGCAGTCTCTTGAAATTGTAAGTAGGCGCACAACCAAGGGCCTATATCCTATAGCCTATAACCCCAGACGTATTCCGCTATACCACTTTCTGGTTGAGAATGTTAGTAAGTATATCAGAATTGTCTCGTAATCAGACGGAAAACAGTTGATTTAACCTCACTTCTAATTGGCAAAATGGTAAACTTGGAACAGGTGACGTCACAATGGAAACAGATATCTTCTCGGGTACTAGGAATGTCTCTCCCTTCATTAATCCAAACGGAGCCCATGGCCGCCCGTTCAATTTTTAATTCCACCATGTGGGAGTTTTTGTTTACTTTTTCGATTGCGATACCTCAGTTATCCTACATCACAAAAATAAAATGTGACGTTTTTGGAACTATGAATGGGATTCTTTATCGATACATATACATTAAGCCTGTTGTTGTCCTTTGTTTTAAAGTCTTAAACCCACATCGACCGCATTGGTGAGAGGCTCCGGGGTCCTTGTACTGCACTAGTACGCGGTCACAGCCACAAAGGCCATCCACCAGGTTAAATATCAATTTGGCGAAATATCCACAAAGTAAATTCGTTGGCATGAGAAACAGTTTCCATAGGAACTTATTGCCCGATGGTGAATCTGTTCACCTCCGAAAATATCGATGCGACAAATACCCACGTGGCTAACTACCCGTCTGGTAAATTGGACCAGACAGAAAATTTGACATTTTGCTAACTTGCGACCAATGAGTTCTTATCACTAAATCGTTACCTAAATGTTAACAGTAATGACTGGTTCGCGCTTTTCGCATCTTTTGATTAATACTAGATATGTTTATTAATTGAATTGACTGATATTTTTTTGCGTTTTCTACGCAGCGATTTAAGACACAGACGTTAGATTTATTTAGTAATTTATTTTTCCGGTTGATCTTGCCATACTCAAAAATATTTCACTTATACATGTACGACGGCGGCCAGCATTATGGTTCGAAAAAACCGTGCAGAGGCAGACTGATTTTTTTTTATCCTTTATAGAGAAAAGTGCTCATGGTGGTATGGCGTGACACTGCCCGAAACTTTGGGGATATATATTCTGTTGATTGACGTTGACAAACCTAGCATATGGAGAGTAAGGCAAGTATATACACATGCGCTCACGCAACCTCAAAATCACAAGACTATATGTCTGTCTTTGCCGTGCAACACGTGAATGCAAATGCACAAAGCTTTATTAATTCACTAATTTAAATGAAGAAGCCAGTAAATAACTCCAGATAGTTAATGCGTTTTGCTGACTTGTATTGTGAGTACAATACATTAATGTAACGAACGGAGAAAACACTCACAGGGTGGAAACCTGAGTGATATCATAGAAGTGTAGGAATGCATCCTATAAATTCTCTTTAGTATTTTGAATAGCGTGTATGGCTTTGTCATCAGGAATCGATATTGCTGCTGAAGTATATACGTATGTAGGTTGCAAAGAAACAATTTATTTAATTTATTTTTCCATTTTATCAAGAAATAAGAACGAATCTGTTAGAGAAGGTCAGTGAGGTGAGTTATAACAGCCCTATCACCGATATTGTTCCGTTATACGGTGACATCAGTGTCAACACTATGATCAATGTGCAAATAACTAAATGTATATGTGAATACTAGAAAGCCAGCAAACGATTTTTTTTAGTTACGACGTCTGCACTTGATTCACATTACCTCCAAAACCTTGAAACTTCAGCCTATGTTATTCAACCATTAACCCATGTTATTGCAGTTATTATTATTACTTTTATTAGGGATTGAAGCCATTCAGGCTCAGGCTTGAATCCCTATTTTATCTATTCGGATTATTTATTTATTATTATTCTCACCAAAACTGTGACGCGTTTCTGGAGAAAACAATTAGTTAAAAGTTTATGAAATCTTAACAGGTTTGTCTGTATGGCTTGAAATTGGGCATGGTAGGTTTTGAGTAGATTTTGACACGTGACTTGGCGGTCATTTTGAATTTTGATGAAAACCTTAAAAAATCTTCTTCTCAGGAACGTCTGAGCTGAAATTTAAACTCAAGTTGAACAATGACAAGGCTTGCTAAGCTTGAGAACGAGAACTTTCTTGCTTGAAAATTGTACAAGCTCGTTATTGGATAAATATGTCATGTGACTCCAAATTTTGTTTTTTGATAATGATTTCTACACTTCTTCAGATGAATGTCCCGCCCATACTTCTGTGTAATGCAGTTTTGGACGCTGATTCCGAATATGCAATTTTTGCAAACCGCAAGTGACGTCATCAAAATTGGAAGTGGGTATATCTCATTAACCAATGAAGCTAGAAACGCAATCTTAAAGCCTAACATCATCACAAAACAAGCAGACAAATTTTACACAGCTGAAAGTGACGTCAGCAAACCGAAAGTAGTGCATGCCAAAAAAAAATCGCCATTTTTTCATTTTTCAAAATTGAAAAACTTCTACAGCTAAAAAGGCAAAATAAATGCGGGAAACTTAGGTAGGTGATAGACCCAGACGTGCTCTTACGGTTAAAGATTTGGGTGTCTCCAGTCATGTGACCTGGCGGACATTTTGGGTTCACATTAAAAATTTAACAGTTATTTTCTTCAAAACCCAACCTCTGATTGACTTGAAATTTATCACGCATAACAAGCGTTCCATGTAGAGTATTTGCAAGAAAGAATGTAATGTTTATGCAAATTAGGTTTCAGCTCACACAGCGCAAATAATATTACCTGAGTTTTTTTTTTTTTTTTTTTTTTTAATTACAATCTTGTATATATGCTATCTGACGCAGTTTCACGTCCTGATCACGATTCCGGTCTTATTTTTGTTCTGCGATGCATATTTTTGTCGCAAATTGAGATTAAAAGGGGAAAAGGTGCAATTTCCCCCGTTTTTGCAGGTCACATAACAGAAAACTGTTACGGCTGTAAAGTTGAAAATCCTTGTGTGTAATGTGCTGTAAAGTGAAGATCGGTGATTTGTGTCAGAAAACACAGCACATGCAGGCTTTTAAATAATGTCAGAAGTCAGATTTACTACATTTGGCACATTTACATATACATGCTATATAGTGTAATACAATGTATGGATGGCTACGAAGAACATTTACGATGTCTCTTAATTATCTGCTTTCCACTGCTGTTGCGATTGGCTCACCCAGTGTATGTTGTGCATGCATTTCTAAAAGTTAGCTTTGTTTTAGTGCAAATCTCGTCTTCTTTACGGTAACAAGGCCACGGTGATTGACAGATATCTATCTACACGTGCCCTGGTCCAGTTGTTCGCTTTCTGACAACAGCCGAGCAATCAGTAGAGTAGTCAGTCTGTGCATGGCAGGTGGTGGATTCAGACGTGCAGGTAAAAACCTGCTGCTACATGGGCTATGTTTTTTGTCTTATTTCTTACAAAATACATGCTAAGTCTGAGATGGGATTGCTCTTTCTCACTGGGCATAGCGCAGCATCATCAAACTGGCCGATATATTCGCGGGAATCCGAATGACTGGCCAACTGTCTCAGTGATAAACGGTGTCAGGTGGAAACTGTAAGGTGGCTTTGAAACTTTCAAAGCCATGTATCTGGTTATGTGTTGATTTTCGAGCAATAACTTATACTGTCACATGAAAGATATAAGGGTTGAGAAAAGGTGTATGGAAATTTGAAGTGAAAATTGCCACTGCTTGGGCACTTATATATATGTATATATATATATATATATATACTGGATAGTAGGTGAGATGCTGTGGAAATTTTCTCCGACTTGACCTAATTACATAAGCATTTAAACGCTAACCGCCTCCCTGCTGTGTGGAGTGACGCAGTTATGTTTAGGGGCAGTCGAGCGGCGAAGATGACTGACGTCGGGAAATTGACATTAGACAGATCGCAGCGGACTGTTTACCACTTACGCCAGTCAGTCATGGCAGAGTTCCATCCCAGCTGAGCGAATTTGTCATGTGATGAAAATTTTCTGAATTTAAACATTGTAAGTACGCTGGTAGGCGGAGTTTGATGTTCTGATCACGAATCTGCTGGTTTTTCTTTTCTCCGATGCACCGTTTTGTCGCGGAAGACAAGTCCGGAAAAAGTGAAATTTTTCCCCACGTTTGGAGGTCACCTGAGAGAAACCCGCTACAGCTGTAGTGCAAAGGGCTTTGTGTGTACTGTATGTGTGTGGAGTATCGTTGAAGTGTCCTAATAAATGCGGGAGTTGCAGTGCTTGAAAAATTGTCCAAATGCCGATTTGCTGTGTAGGGCACTTGGACGTCCCCATGTTATATTATGCATTTTAAATGCATTTATGACTAGGATGAATGTACGAATATGGTAAGCATGCTACTCAACGTAGTTTGACGTCCTGATCATGAATTTGGACTTATTTCTTTCCTCCAACGTATAGTTTTGCCACAAACTGCGATCAAATTGGGAAAAAGCGCAATATCCACCATACTTGCATGTGACTTGACAGAGAACGGTTAAAGCTGTAAAGCTCAAGATCGCCAAGTGAAAGGTGCTATACATGTTCTTTATGTGGGCTGAAAATCTTTGAACTGTCCTGACAAATACAGGGTCTACAGGGCTTCAAAATTTGAAAAAACAGTTATTTACTATATTTGGCACATATATATAAATATGTACAATGCATCTACAATGCGTTCATGTTTAGGATGAAAGTAGAAATGTCGAAAGCATGCTACCCGACGTTGTTTGACGTCCTTATCACGAATCTGGTCATATTTATTTCCTGCGATGTATACTTATGACGCAAACTGCTATTAGGGTACGACATGGCGCAATTTTCACCGATATCTCCAGGACACATGAATGAAAACTGTTACAGATGTAAACATGGAAACCTCGTAGTGCACAAGTATGCACATCTACTGCGCCGATGTAACCAAGGGCTACAGACATGCACATACAGGCCTTATTGCCTTGAGGCCCGGCATTCCTGTCCCAGATAGCGATATTTATTCTTATTGTCCACAATTTTGTCCCGCGTTTCTCGAGGAAACAGCAAGTCGAAAGGTAATGAAACTTCAGTATGCTTTAGCTACAGACCTGAAGTTTTGCACCTAGACGTTTGGAAACGTGGATCACGTGACTTCGTGGCCATACTGAATTTTGATAAAAACTTTTGAACATCTTCATTAGAACGGCGGACGCGACTAAGCTGAAATTCAAACTGTAGTTCCATAAAGCCTAGGCACATTCAGGGTGGTAACGAAAACTTTCTGCGATGAAAATTGTACAAGATGGCTATTGGGTGAACATGTCGTGTGACCGAAAAATTCGTTTCTTGCAAATAATTTCTGATGCAGTTTTGGACGCTGATTTCAGATATGCAAATGTTGGGAAACCGCAAGTGACGTCATCAAAACCAGAAGTGGGTATATTTTCATAACCAATGAAGCTATAGACGCAATCTTAAGGCCTAACATCATCCCAAGGCATGTAGACAAATTTTACATAACCGGAAATGGCGTCCACGGACCCGAAGTTGTTCATGCAAAAAAAAAAAAATGCAACTTTTGCAAATTTCACAATTGTAAAACTTCTACCGCTGAAATGACAACGCAGAACTGTGTGAAATTTAGGAAGGTAGTAGTATAGACCATACGCAGTTCGCTAAAAAACGCCAAGAAAGCAACTCCCGTACCAATGAACGGGGGGGCTGAAATCCTAGCCCTTGGGACAAAAAAAGGGTTGATTGCAAAATATAAAATTAAAAAGTTCTACCCACGAGACCCCGTCATTAATTAGAAATATTTACTGAAAGGTCGGAATATTTTCATGCCTAAGCACTCCAATATCCATGCGCAAACGTAGCTCTGACACAAGATATTGATTCGCGCGCCCTTGCTTTGTCTATAAATAGCATCAAAACAAAACTCTCAATCGAGCACGGATTTTGAGGTAGGGCGCCAAATGAAACATCTGCGGACACGAAAACTCATATTTATTACTGTCCAGCAACCCAGATGTGATTTACACCGGTTCGAGTTGCATATGAAAGCCAGAAGCAGACTCTTATGAGTATTTTGACCAAACAACCACGTGTCAGAATTAGGTCATGTTTATCTCATTCAGACAGTGAGCGGTATAGTCAAAAATAACTTACATGTAGGATTCCATTATACCTCTGCATTAGCCAAAGTCAAAATTATACAACAACAGATCGAATGACAGTCATATCATATCTATATAGGACTACCTCTGCATGACATATGGCTGCTGTTGGATATGAGCGAAAAACATGGTTATTATGTACCCTTACCTTTTATGAACAATAAAACATTTAATATATAAAATCAGATTTTTTTCTGTTACAGTTTTACACTGTATACTACATGTAAGATATTTTCTAAGAAAACCCCGTCCTGATAGAGGAAAAAAAGGGAATTAGACCTTAATTGTACCACAAAGAGAATTTAGCCTAATTGATGATAGTAAATTTACAACTTAAATGATAGTGAAGAGGCAAGTTGACATACAGTTAAAAAGAGTTTTAGGCTAAAATCAATTCTACGGCTTGTGGCCAGGGAACAATTAAGACCCTGATTGTTAAATCAGCCATACCTGTATGCCCTCAGTGGGAGAAATTTAACACAGTAGTGGGTCCAAGAAAATTGTTTATTTAAATAAAATATTTCATTGTGGAGGTATTTCAGTGCCGACAGCTCAAGTACTGCCCATTCACTTCCATGTTAAACTTTCTCCCTTTGGTGAGTGACAAATTTGCGGACAAATCTCGATGTTGAATGTTGGACCATGAAGTTATCTGTAGAGTCTAACAGAGGCTTGCATTCTGTTAAAGTTGGGACTGTTATATATATAGATGTTTAAATTTCACAATATACATTTAATTTGTGACATATACAAAGCTATGCACAGTGTGAAATTTAAAAAGCTATACATGCCTAACAACATCCCAAACTCAAAAATTGCAAGAATTATTCATATTCCTTGAGGAAGCAGATCTGGTTAAGGCATATGCCTTTACCACTAGGCATCACTGATGAATGTTCAAATTAATCCCAGTCTTGGTCAAAGAATGTTCTACAAAATTGGTTCTGTGGCCTTCATGGTGCTCTCTGTAGCAGTATTGGAGTCATGTGCCCTCCACTATATAGACATTAATGTAGTCACCTGTGTGAGCCTTTGCTAGTACTACTCGCCAAAAGTCAAGGATTTGATCCACCCATAAAACACGGACCGTCATCGTATAAATGATATATTCTTCACCTTTATACATTACACAATAAGCAAAATTAATATCCCTTGAACGAACGATGTCACTTAATATTTCATTTTTGTCAGCAGAAAAAGCAAATACTGCACTACATACAAAATGACAAGAACAAACTTATAAATTAATAATGTATTTATTCTGGTGTGAACCGTTTAATCATAAGGCTGCATGACTAAGGGTTTCAAATGCAGTCTTGGTCAGAAAATTTCTAGCCCTGCAGATTTCATCTTTTTCTGCGGCCTTCATAGCAATGTGCTATTGACAGTGCTCTCTCTGAAGCCATACTTGAGTGTGCAGTCTGAAATGCAGTTTACTGGAGAACACATACCTTCTATCAATATGACATCTGTCACATGTGGTAGAGTGCACCAGTACTACTTGCCAAAGGTCAGAGGTTTACCCTAGCACTCCTGTTTCCTCCACCCATAACGTACATGTACTGGCTGCCACTGTATAAGTGAAACATATTTGAGTATACATTTATTGGCAACAAGGAAATAAATAAATAATACCATATTTCTTAAAGTTAATCCACCCTTACCAGGCAAATCTAAATGCAATTCAAGCTTATAAATTATGATTAATTTCTGAATGAATGAATGCTTATTGTTTAACAAACTACTCAAGCTTATTTCACTTATACGAAGGCGGTGTCTCCTTGGTGCATGACGGATTTCCACTATATCTTTTATCTGGTGCTGCCTCATCGAGACGACTTGCCAAAGACACCCAACAAGCCTCACCCAGTCACATTATACTGACACCGGGCCGACCAATCCACCCTCTTATTGCTGAGCGCCTAGCGAGGAAGCAGGATGTACCACTTTTTAAAGTCTTTGGTATGACCCAAGCCTTGTTTGAATCCAGATCTCCTCGCCCAAAAGCAAACGCTCTACCAACTGCGCTATTAATTTCTGTGTCAAATAACTTTGAAACATCATGTAATTTACAAATCAAAAAATTTCCTCTCTCTAGTATTTACAATGAATATCTTAACACTCTGACAAAATGTGGAGACTGGTAGAACTAACAGAGTCAAAGAAAAGGGGTAAATTAGTTTACATTATCATAAAAGTAGGCTTATGGTCTACAGGTGAACAGAGAATACAAATTCAAAGTGTAAAATGTGACTAATCCACATCCTCAGTGCTGCTGTCATCATCTCCACTGTTTATATCAAGAGCTTCCTCTACAGGCTGTGTATATATTCTGACAATTACGGCATTTGCATAAGTCTGTACATGATCGCTTTGAAGAAACACAAGAGCAGCGACCTGAAGAACAGTTATCTACTTTACAGGCGCACTGAACTAATTATAACAGTTTGTCAGGGGCTGCACTCTGAGTAATCCACACAATCCTTAACAGACCATCAATTAAATTCCACCCATGACTCTCTGGTCCCGGGGCCTGGACTTTACATTTCAGAGAACTCATGAATAGCAGCCTGATAATTACACCGTTTGCTATGTTGGATTAGCACATCTTTTGTTGGAGGCAAATTCTTATCAGATGAAGATGATAAACAAAACAGCTTATACCTAGCTTCAGTGATGTCTGGTGGCAGTTGTCCATACAGTCTACACACAAATGACTCCAGACCCTGGGCTGTTAACGTGGACAATTCAAAACTACTTCCTATCTCTCGGAATGCATCAAGGTACTAATCTGAAGAAGTAGCAATGTTCAACGCCTTCTTTTTCCCCTTTACTGAAGAAAGCACTGGTAGAATCACATCCTGTAAAAGTGTGAATCCCTATTAGGGCTGAACACACTTTGGGTCCAATTGTGTCAAAAACCAATCGCAAATCCAATCATGCGAGTACGTTTTTTTGTACCATTCAGAAAAAATATTCTGATCTGTGACATGAAGTTACTGATTAAGCCCAGAGCAATGACTGCAACATCAGTGTCAGGACTCCTGATGATAACAGTATCATGATTCCGAGAAGCGTGATTAGCATGTAACAGTAAACGACCGCCAGCTTCCTCATGATGACAGAACAGATCCTGAACAGCAGTATGTGTCACGATTCCATTTTTCACCTGGATTACATGTCACTGTTCTCTATGTGCAATATAAATCTCAACATCAATTGTCAAATTCTGCAAATCAGCCTCAATCCAAGCAGAGTATAGATAGTCAGTCATCGATTCTTTGTTTTTGCCACTTGACAGGATCTTTTTCCACTGGTTTGGAGTTCTCTGAGAAGATCCATAAATCTGGACTATTTGTGAACCGTCAGCAGCTCGTCTTGGTCGCTCAGTATCTTTAATACTGTTTTCTGGATATCGGTCAGACACAAAGTCTATGCGATCACACTTGTACTTTTGACCGATACTAATTAAATGCTGTAATATTACATCAGAAAGTTCACCAAAAGTTTGTGGAATATTGCCAAGAGCCTGTAGTATATCCATTCCATCAACAATTGTAACCTCATTCTCGGGCACTGAATCAACCAGACAATTTGTCGATTTTGATTCTAGTAGATGAAGTAAGGCTGTCTAGTTTGTCTTTGCCAATGATCCATCAAATTTGGCTAATGGATAAGACACAGTCCCCAGAGAGTAGAAAACAGTATAAAACCTAGAAAACAGTTTCCTGTCACTTTTCAAAACAATCTCTTTACCCAACTTCGTCTGTGTGGCTGTGGTTATTTTCATGTCTGAAAATGTCTTCAACTTAAGGCTTTTGATTGGTTTGAAAATGTTTTCTTCTTTCAGCAAGTCTCTTCTCGATGAATGAAGTCAAAATCTCCTTCCCTTTCTGCTCTGCTTCCAGCAGGTCTCTTTTCACAGCTTCATCAGCAACAACAGCAGAGATAATACTGGCCAAACCATCACTTGTTGTTAAATGGATTGATCATAGTTTCTATGGCTGACATTAGAGCTCTAACATCAGAATTGTCTTTGCTTATTCTGGTTTTGTCAGTATCTTTTCTTGTTTTCATTTCAGTTGTTACACCAGCCATTTCCTCAGATCTCCTTGTAAGTGCAGATCTCTCTTGTTGGGCTAATATCCATCGTTGTACAGCTGCATGGTTTAGGGTTATCCCAGGTATTCCTCCTTTGCTTTTTGAGTCCTTGTTACACGTCTGCTTAATTGCTTGGTCACAAGCAATTGAAGAGAAGGGCTGGAAATTTTGTCTCTGAACAGTCCATTGGCCTTTTGCAGAAATTTCATGAAGCCATTGAGGGTGGGAGCTTTCAAGATTTAACATCTCAAGCCAATATGCTGGTAAATATCTTGAATAGTTCATTCTGTCATATGCAAAATACCACGGCATCATCATTCGCACAGATGAAAGGTGAAGCTCCCAATCTGACTCCCTTGTTCCTCTGATAAATAGCAAAAGTAGCTGAACCATGGCAATGTAAGAGTTCCAAACGGCAAATGTAGCACTCTGTTGCGACCTGTTAACCACAAATTGATTGTATTTCTCCCAGAGTTCATCACAAGCAACAGAGGATGACAATACATGAAATTGTTCACTTGGATATTCCCATCCCATAGAGGATATCAAAGAAGTATCACTGTCTTTCTCACCTTCTGGTAGACTGTCAAAAAAGGTATGGAATCTTAACACCTGTAAGGTCTTATACAACAGTTTGTGGACTCTTACACTTCGGTTGTAATGATGGCCATTCATAACACTTTCTATAGATCCTTGGGCAACAACTTCAGACTCAATTAAAACATCAAGAAGGCCTGCATCCCTGAATCGTTTTCCTATGATTCCACAAAAAGAGCAGCATGTGTGAAACTCTCCCAAACGTGCTACAGTTTTGCGAAACAATGCATCATCCTTCCATTGGATTTGCTGGGCTTTTGCATATATAGCCTGATCGAACACTAATATGATGTAGTTCAAACCCAAACGGTCTGACATCTCAAGACTTCGTTTGAAAATCATATTGGCTGTTGACATTTCAGTGGGAGAGACCTTAATCACAGGTAGGTATTTTATGGATGATTTCTCCAAAATCTTGTCTGTCTGAAGTGCACAATTAAAGCCTGTCCACCCAGGAACAAAGTTAGAATTGGCTGGAGACTTTGTGAGAACAAAGGAGTCTGTCTTCAGTGACTTCAACAGATGTTCTTTGTAGAAATCCTTTAGAATGATTAGATCAGCAGGCAAGTTTTTAGGACCTTCTCTTCTGAGTAAATGGAAAGGTTGAATTGGTTGAACCATGGCTGTAAAGGCGGCACTTCTTTTTCTGATCATCGCATGCTCTGGTCTCTGTCTTATCTGAGTATCACCACAAGTCTGAACCATGATTCCATTTGTGTGATGTGTGGTACCCTTCCCAGATAATGTCTCTTCTCCAAAATCTATATTGTCCCACACTAGAATTGTGGGTTTCTCTTTTGGGAATCCTTGAGGAATATCATTTTGTGTAGAAAGTTGCAGCTGGGCCAGACCTGTTTCAAAATTTTGAATTGTGTCCCATGATGCAGTGTGTCCAAATTTACTGAGAATATTCAGCAGCTGCGAGAATCAGGTTAAGTGACAAACAGTAAGACCAAGGCAAAGGGATTTTGGTGTCTGTCTGTGACCTCTGGAAAACAGGTAAACAATGTCTTGTGCAATAGACAAAAACTTCACATCATCTTCCTCAGAAACCTCAACAAAGTTTTCTAATGTAGGAAAATCAGATGCACCGATACACCAGGCCAGAAAATTGTATAGTTCCACTGGTGCGACATGTCTTGCTGAGCTTGTATCTATAGAAGTTGATGTCGGAGGCCATGGAGAAGTCATTCCTGATGAATCTCTCACAGCTAATCTGATAACTGCACCTGCGTTGTAAAACAGTCTTGATTGGTCTGTATGTGATCCTGTGTGAAAAGCTGTAGCTTGGCCTTGTTCTTCACTTTCACCTGCAGTATCATCTGTTTCAGATGACACAGGAATCTGGTGTCTCTATTAGGACACATTCACTTGTGTTTCTTCTTAATCGAGAAAAAAACTGCAACTGGGGGAAGTCTCTCCTTACGTGGTACTTCAAGAGATTAGATCTGTAAAACAAGATGTGTAATTAATTACCAAATAAGTAATAATCTCAGCTCAAAATGTGCACAAGCTACATTAAAATATATACATCACACGTTTATTTATTTGAAATATATTTTATGGAATACTCAAGAATATTTCACTTTTATGGATAGAGCCTGGAAAAAAACATGTAGTCCCACAGGTGCATATATCCAACATTAACAACCTTTTGGAAGTGATCTCACTGCTGAGAATCCAACTGACTCCAAAGTCACCTTCTTAGTAACGTGATGGGACACGCATCCCCATACATGTTAAATAATGTTTTGTTTGAACTCAGAGAAGCAATTCAATCATAATTAATGAGGATTTGCATCAATCTGCACAACTTTGTCATCAGCACTCCAGAAGGCAAACCTACAACTTTTGCATTACTTATAATTGACATTAAGTTAATATTGTGCTATAGATATGAGTGCAACGGTGCTTCATAACAAGCTCAAGAATATCTTGTGGGAGGAAAACTGATCAGCACTCGGAATACACACTATGAATTACAGGTTGTACACGATATTTATTTAAATAGTTTAAAGTTAAACAATAACTACACAGAGTTAGTGGGCTAATTACATCTTAGATCACGCTGGCCGATTAATTGTGAAAAAGTTTCAACCTCAAGGCTACGCGAGTGAGGGCTAATTTCCTACGCTCAATCAGGGAATTTTCAAGATTCCCCATTTCCATAGTTTGTGGGGCCTTGGTGGCAATGTGTGAACAGGGTTCTCTCTGTAGCCCTACTTGAGTGTTCCTGCATGAAAGTTACTGGAGATCTCCTGCCTTCCACCAATATGACATCTCTCACATATGTGAGAGCTGGTCAACATTACTCTCCAAAGGTCGATGGTTTAGTCAAGGTACTCCGTTTCCTCCACCCACATGTAAAATCTTGGCTGCCATCATATAAGTGAAATATTCTTATGTATGGCGTTAAGCAATAAGCAAATAAAAAAATACCAAACAGAGCCCATACTACACAAAAGGTGGGCCTTTTCAGGTATGAAAGCAATCTGGCAATTTCATTGCTGAGAAGCCTGTGCTTAAGCTTAGAATTATATTTCTTTTCTTGGTTCCTAAAGGCCATAAAAATATTTCACTTGTATGACAGCCACCAACATTATTGTGGGAGGAAAGGTGGACAGAGCCCAGAAAATGCATGCTGCTCATATCCCATGAGGATGAAAGGCCTGTCTGAGACAAAATGGTTCAGCAAAATGGATCAAGAGTGACCCTGGTACCATAGAATACCTTTATCTTGACTCACACTTTTGAAAGAAATAAGTCCATATTATGTCATGCAAAAACATATGCACTTATATTACCTGTAATTGCATATATCAATGTCCTCATGCTGCCTGATCAATTCAATAAACTTCCGGATTAAAGCAGTCATCCTAAATATCTCCTGCTGTTTAATGATCCTCTGCTCAATGATGGTCTCACAAAATATTTTGTAAGACTTCTCATATAGTACTTCTTCTCTGGCCTTTAAAGTAAACAAAATATGTACAATTTAAATTTTACAATAAAAAAATCACAGCTACAGAAATATTCATGTTAGTTTACACAAATAGTTTATCTCCCAAACATGTACACACACAACCAAAACCCAATAAGAAATATACACCTCTACCCTAAAAATTTACTGCTAAGCAAACAATGATGATCTGATCAGAATCCTCTACTGATCTTCCAACATTACAGACAGACTTCACCTACCGGGTCCCCCATCTAGCCGACAGATTTATTCGTTAATAGTCATTGAGATAACATACATGTATTAAAATTCATAACCTGAAGATCAGTATACTCACTGTTTTTCCACATCTGCCTTCTGGTGACTTAGACAGTGGATGTATCCTCTGTAACAGCTCCTGTGGTACTTCACTTCTATGGCTACGCAGTCCCATATTTGTCCCGAATATGGAGTAATATACTCTCATCACACTTCAGTTCTGCAGCTTCCAATAACTGACCTATATTAAATACATGAAATCTGAATATGTAGCAATGCTTATAATTCAGCCAGTTACTCAAATGTATGGGTTTGACACCAAAATGTTTAATAATGTTTAAGTAGTATTTCAGCTATATGAAAGCAATGTCTAATGAGAGTAAGATAAGTTCATGGTGACAATGTGTTCTCATCAAAGAAATATCCTACTGTAAACACAGCCTCAGGCATTGGACATCCAAACCTGCATTCAGTTTAATATCACAGGGATAAACAGAATATGTTAAGAGCCCTACTCTCAAGCTCTACAAGCATTTGTGTACAATAAATGGAAAGCTGAAGTACAAATGCATCAGGCTACTCTCAAGTAAAACAATACTTTGGTAGGAGAATTTCGACCTGGGATTGAACCCACATTTCCATGCAGCTACACAGACAGTAACTATGTGTACATGTAAATAGCTGACACAGAAATACAACGTTGATATGCCAGGTACCAGGTATATTAGTTTACAGAGAAGTTACATACAAACATAGCATATAAACGGCCTTTTAAACAATATAATCAGGATGCTTGTGAACATTTATACTTTATAGATAATGATAGCCTATATATATATATATATATATACATGTATAAGCTAGGTCTACAGTTAGTTACCAATTTCCTCACCCTGCTGTTTTAGTTTCAGCCTGGTGAAGTTTATCACGGACTCTTTTGTGTCTTGATGTGACCATTTTTTGAAACTTCTTGCATATGATAAAAATGTGGGGCAAAACTGAAGGAGCAGGCCTTGGAGATGCAGTCATCGATCCCCAAGCTGACCGTAGTTTTTGACGTGATAGCCCATGTCGACTCACTTCATATTCGTCACTACCACTTGGTAGTGTCTTCAGTGTCCCTTTTTCTCGTCTACTGATGGCAAGCTGCATCTTCTGTAGCAAACGTCCTGTAGCATGCGTCATGGTATCCAGCATTTGTCGGAATATCAACAGGTTCAACTCCAGGCGTCGACAGCAACACGCTATGAGATTCAGCACACAAACGTTCAGCTCCCTCAAGCTCTAACCACTGCCTGTCGTAGTTTAGAAAAATTTCCCACTAAACGGTCGAATACCACCGCTTTCTCTGCTGTCACAGTGAACATAACATAACAGTGTTCCGCTACAACCGCTGCTTTCCGCCATGCTGCTGTAGCTGTCAGTCAACGACAACGTGACCGGAATTTGACGCTATATTTGTCAGAGCCAATCAGTGAACTAGGATTGTCCCCTTGCGGATTGATACTGACACTGGGTGTTGATAAATTGGTCGTGATCAGGCGAAACACATTCCCCGATTCAGAGCAGATTTTTTAATTAATGACGGACCTTCTTCTGTAGAACTTGAACGATACAACGAACAGCGTATGGCCTAATACGCATTGTCTTTCGTGAGTAAGAGTTTGGGTGTTCTAGGTCACGTGCCCTGGCCGTTATATTGGGTTGATAGGAAAAGTTGGGGAAAAATAGGAAAGACATTTCTTCTGAACCCTCAGTCCGACTGATCTGAAATATTGCGTATGTGACAACTGTTGCCTTTGCAAATATTTGGTCTGAAACAGAATGGAATATGTGAGCAAATAACCGGAACCGCAAGTGATGTCATATGAAAACCAAAACTTTGAATTTGAGTCTTGTAAACATGTTACCCGAGGTAATTTGACGTCCTGCTTACGAATCTGATCTTATTTCCTTCCTACGATGTACACTTTTGTCGCAAAATGCGATCAAATTGTGATAGAAAACGGTTAAGGCTGCAAAACTCAAGGTCGCTCAGTGGAAAGTGCTATATATGTTCTGTACGCGTACTGAAAATCTTTGAGCTGTCTTAAATACAGGATCTACAGGGCTTCAAGGTTTAACCAAAGGCCGATTTACTATGTTTGGTACATTTAAGTCTGTATGATATATAATGCATGTACAGTGCATTCGTCTTTCGGATGAATGTACAAATACTGAAAGCATGCTAACCGATGTAGTTTGACGTCCTGATCACCAGTGTGGTTTTATTTCTTTTCTGCAGTGCTAACTTTTCCAACAAATTGCGATGGAACGCCCGATATTTTCAGGTAACGTGAATGAAAACTGCTGCAGAAGTAATCCTGAAAATTGCGGAGCGGAACGGGCTGCACGTCTGCTGTATTTCTACCGATGTAACGAAATGTATGTAAAAAGGTTTGAACCCCGGAATCGCTGTCCATGACAGCTATATTATTTTTCTTTGGCTTTTGATTTTATTTTGAAAAGGAAAAGGCTGCGCATTCACACCCATCCTAATAAATCTGTCATGTTAAATTAAAAAGTTTTCTGTGAAGGGAAAGACAAACATAACAGAACATTTCATAATATGTAAAAGTGTGATTTCAGATATTTACATGTAAGGTACAAAGATATATATTGGGGGTACTAAATTTTCCATTCACTCATGTCAGTCTTGAATCAATTACTTTACTTCCATTCACAATAGCAGCCATTGTAGTTTTTGATTTGTCCATGTATGGTTGTCTTTTTCTTTGCACCAAATTCCTACAATATCTTACTTGTATTAGTAGTATATAATGTAACTCACGACCATTATTCCTGTCTTTTAACCTGGGTGGTACCGGTGGTACCGCTATGACGTCATAGGGTTTGGCAGCTTGGCAAGTTGTGGCGGGGAAGTACCGTTATGACGTCATGGGGTTTGGCAGGGTGCCAAGTTGCAGGGGTCATACGTTACGTGAGATTATGCGCGCATATAGAAACAGGGCTTATCAATGGGTTACTTGTGTGTACAGAAATATAAAGAATACGGCGTGAAATATCAGCTTTTAGTTGCGATATAAATTTAAATAATAGAAAAAATATATATAGACACTCGTAATATATATAATCTTTTTCCCAGTATGGATGCAAATGGTAGTGTTATATGCGGATGAGAGGGGGTATAGTTTGCTGTGTGTATGTACATGTATGTATTTAAATTCCTAGCAAATCAGTTAACGGAGGATGAATGTCAGGAGGGCTGATTTTTTTTCGGGGGGTTTTACATAAAACGAATAAATCACACACATTAATATGTCGATGAAAACGGGTATAGCTTGGCGTATGTACATGTATGTACATTCTTATCATAAAAATCAAGGGGGGTGCATGTGAGGGGTTGATTTTTTGTTCTTTTTTTTTTACATGACTTTTTTTGACATGACTCACATATCATCCTCAGAGTTTTGAAAGTCCCTTTCTGAAGACTTGGCTGGTCCTGAAAAGGACAGTTGGAGATGTTGGTGGAGGGGGAGGGCGGTCGGTATTGAATTCCCCACTCCGCCCTACTGACCGCCATCCGGTAAGGTGTTGGCCGGTGCTAATCCTGTGGCTGCGGCTGTTGCTCTTACATTTGCCACTCCAGCTCCCTCGATTTATTTTTCTGTACACATCTCAGGATGCACGTTGAATACTATAAAATACCGTTGATTCGTTCAGCGTGTTTGAAATGTTCCAGTAAATAAAATAAAAGAAAAATATTATCGAAAACTATGTGTTTGTTTGTTTTATGATGTAGCAGTTTATGTTGATAATCGGTCTTGATCTGATTGATGTTTATTATTATTTATGGTGCGCTAAAAAAATGATTGGTATCGATTTGGATTTATGCATAACCTACGGCCGGCAGGCTTAGGGAGTGATTATGGTGCGAAGAGTATTTCCCTCTTGAAACAGGAAAAATCTGTGAGCGACGATCATATATATATACGTAGGTCGAGAATAGTACAAGACGTATGGTACTCTACAATATTTCATTATTATTTCACTGCCTACAGAGGTGATAAGAATCCTAAGATGAAATCGACGGTTTTAGGGTGAAAAGAACTTGTTGATTCAGTAACCGATCTCCAAGCATATAAGGGCTTACTGGAATCTATGTTTGAAGATCAGCTTGTGAACGAAGGCCGATGTACTATTCTCCGACTATTCACCAAAGACGTTTGTGACCGGTTAGAGAATTCTAATCCGATTCGTAAATATTATCACCAGGAAGTTATAGCGAAATTCATGATGTTACAGCGCAAGTCAGTCGCTACAACCCAAACAAAACCCGAATCAATATCTCTCACGCCCTGGATGTTTTACACATCTCTATCTGTCTGTAACACTTGTGCTCCTACTTGTGTGTATTAAGTGAAAATGGGTATAAAATAAAACGTATCTGTTCATTATGACTTACCGCCGAGAGAGGATGGGAGTTCGATTCCATACGAAGACAAAAAAAAAAAAAGGGTGAGCAAAACAAAATCTCAGGATACCATCGCTAAAGTCTTACTACAGTTATATTATGACCCCCAAAGTCCAGCAGCTTATAGCGGATTAGGTGCTTTATTACGGGCACCACGTCAGCATGATTTACCTGTGTCACGTGATGGTGTAAAGACTTGGTTAGCCGAACAGGAGGCGTATACACTTCATCGTCCAGCTCAGCCACACTACGCTCATAATAGAGTTATTGTGGGCAGGATAGACAGTCAGTGGCAAGCTGATTTGGTTGACATGAGTAGACTAGCTAGGTATAATTCAGCCAACCGTTACCTGCTCACATGCATCGATATTCTTTCTAATATGCTTGGGTGGTCCCCGTTCCTACCAAGACAGGTGCTAATCTTATTGAGGCGTTTAAACGGATTTTCAAGTCCGGACGAAAGCCATTATTTTGACAAACTGATGAAGGGACAGAGTATCTCAATAAGGTATTTCAGGCATTTGTAAACGACCATGGGACTTTTTATTTTCACACATTTAATGAAACGAAAGCCTCCGTAGCTGAGAACTTTAAAGGTCGCATGTATAAATATTTCACCGCTAATAACACTCGGCGTTACCTGGATGTTTTACCTGCCTTAACACAGGGTTACAATCGGGCGTATCACCGCAGCGTCCCGCCAGCTCCGATTACCGTTACAGCTGACAATCAACATGAAGTTCGGGCTATATTATATAGTTCTACGAAGTCCTAGTGTAGTCAACGAATTTATCGGTATAAAATAGGAGATCTCGTTCGCATTAGTAAAGTGAAGAGAACTTTTGAGAAGTCTTACCTATCTAACTGGAGTCAAGAAATTTTCCGCCTTGTAGCACGTCATCCTAGGGAACCTGTGGAGTACACATTAGCTGATTTGAATGGAGAAAGACTCTCGGGGACATTTTACAAGACAGAACTCCAACCCGTAAAAACTACACTTGATACGTACTATCAAATGGAAAGTGTATTAGATAGCAAAAAGGAACATGGCAAAACATATTACTTGGTGAAATGGTAAGACTCGCCAGTTAGTTTTAATTCGTGGGTCCCAGCGAGAGATGTGAAACGTATTTAAAACAGTGGCTTGAGAACTGATTTAACATCGCAACTGACTAGAGACAAATATTTGTTACGCATCCTGCAAGAGCGATGGAACAAGACGCGTTTTGATAAGTTTTCGAGGAATAAGACGGAACGATTTCCCTTGATATTTACCCGGCGTAATATATTGCTCAGGAGGCCTGACATTACCTCGATTCCATCTTCCCCGCCACCTACTCAACCTCCAGCTTACCAAAGGCCGAACACAGCGCCTAGTATTCGAGATATTGCCAGGCCAATTTGGCCCAGCGATATTACCGAGCAAACTAAGCGCAAGACTGAACTTACTACAGCACCTGTACCAGTGAATTCATCTCAGCACACTACCGTAAAGGCTGGACCTACGAGCCCACCTGCCCAGGAGAATTCATCTCAACACACCTCTGTATCTTACCAGCCCCAACGTCGTCAATCTCAGCCATTTTCCCTCAACGTGACTTTGCCACTAAGCCCATGGATGTACGATGGAGCCACCCATTTTCCTGCCTTGTCAGCGGACCGACAGGAAGTGACAAATCAGTCTTTGTCAAACGTGTTATAGAGCATGCTAGTGAACTTATCCATCCATCTCCCCAGCGTGTAGTATGGTGTTACGGTGAATGGCAACCCATGTACACTACCTTACCAAATGTGGAATTTCAAGAAGGAGTACCTAGTCCAACAACGTTTAATCCGGATGAACGAACTTTCTTAATTCTCGATGATTTAATGGCTGAAGCGGACGACCGTGTAACAGCACTATTTACTAATGGAAGTCCTCATCGTAATACCAGTGTTGTCTACGTTGTGCAGAATCTGTTTAACAAAAGCAAAGATCATAGAACGATTAGCTTAAACGCTCATTATTTGCTCATATTTAAAAACCCTCGAGACTCCTCTCAATTACTACCATTGCCAAAGAAATTACCCCACGTAAAATACGGTATGTGCAAGAAGCCTTTAAAGATGCCACATGCGTATCTTACAGGGTGTTTGCTTGTCGATTTCAAGCAAACTACACCCGATCATCTCCGCTTGCGTACACATATATTCGCCGACGATGAGATGCAGTTTTTCTATCTCCCTAAGTCATAAAAATATTAACTTTCAGGGAGGAATAACTCTCACAGGCATATGCAATAAAACCTCCCGACATATCACTTACCACGTCATTATATAATTAGACAAAAGACCATGTCAGCACGATTACGTCGCTTCGCACCTTTGCCAAAACTTCTGGTCAAGGGTGGCCTGCAGGTGAAGAAGACAATTCTTCGTGGACCTAATGCTGAATTTATCCGCTCTGTATGCGAGGTTTGTAAGAACATTTTAAATGGGAAAATCCCATTAACACCAGCTCAGAAGGCCCGGTTACATCCTCACAAGACACATATACGTGCGCTAGTAAACAAGAGCACTCCGCTTCAACGCAAACGGACCATTATACAGAAAGGTGGAATAGCACCCCTCTTTATGGCCATTCCGGCTATTGTCTCTCTTATAGATGGATTGTTTCAGGGTGGAAGTTAAGAAAAAGAAAAAAAATGTCTCATATGAAAGAAATGGCCTTAGTTGAACTTCATTCGTGACCACCAGCCCTGAGTGAAATTGTTTCAGTGATTTCTTTCATAAGAGAAACAAATAAAGAACGAATCTAAGAATTTTTTGGTGTTGATGTGGAAGCTGCTTTCATGGTGCTACACTGTAAAACGGCCAACTCACAACGCGTTTAATGTGTAATTAAACTTCAAACAAGAGTGTTTAATATACATACACATATATTTAAGTATTAGACATTAAGTGTCTAAAATACAGGTCCATACCATAATACTATGGTCCCCAGGGATTTAATATCTCATGCATAAAAGTGTTTATAAGTTTAACATCAAAAATTAGAGAGCACAGAGAAAAAAAGATGGGTACTGGGGCTGTTAACATGTTAGACCCCTTGGCCATAGTGCAGTTAATTTGTAAAAACATTGCTTCAAGTCTATATTCAACAATTTCTCTATATTTAACTGCCTCGATATCAATAGGTAGTAAGTAACTAACTCCAATCACATAAATCTTCAGGAGTTTTACGGTGTATGGGAGATAACTCTTGTAAAGTGCAAACCTGCATTTATGAATCAGTGAGTTACCTCCCTCTTTCAGAATGTACCCACCGCTCCATATATTGTGCACATCCTTGTTTAAGTTTTACCTTGTCCTTAACAATTTTTCAGTCATATCACGACCAGGAGTTCTTTGAATATATGTACACTGTGTCTTCTTGTAGTAGTCCATGCCGTCCCTGGAACATCATGCCGAAGTCACCAATCGTGATACCCCACCTAGTACTTATAGATACACAGGGCCAGTCAAACCTTGCACCTTGCTCCTTGCTCTGTCAGGAACGATGCAACAACAAGTATCATTCTAAAGTCATTGGTATAACACGACCTGGGATTGATCCCGGGTCTCCTGACCTCGATCCGAACGATCTACACACTAGGCCAACCACGCGCTGATTGGTAGGCATGTATTCCGGGGATTTACAAGTTGTGAAGAAATGTAATTCCTTGCTCCTTTTTTCATTTTTTCTGCTCGTTGGATGGCATCATGTTGTAGAGCAGACTTCAAAGTTTCACTCCAGGTATACATTTCCATGATTTTTATACATGGAAAAGGATGCACACTTGGCAAAAGGAGTGATAAATCAGGGTTCGCTGACCTCTTACTGGGTACATTTCACCACGATCAGCTGTTTGCAAACTTTCCAAAAAAATTCCATCGGTCAACCCCCTACCACGAATTTCACTGGAGTTTTCCCAGTGGACAAGGACCAAACGTTGGCATGTAAGTAAGCTAAATGATAAATTAATTAATTACAACCAGACTGCTAAGGCTAATGATGGCTAGGTTGTACGTACGATTCGAAGGCCTCGTACGAGCGGGTCTTTTAACATTCAGTTGTACAACATTCAGTTTTCGATCGACACAGTAAATTCTTCTCACACGTTGCCGTCTTTGGGAAAGTTCAGCAGACATGATTCAACGGGGTTTCTCTTATACTAGGCCTACAACAGAAAGTCAGTTGGATTATGTCGTGACACGTTTGACTTGCTTGGCCTATCAAAGCAAATGGATCGATTCACCACATCGGGTGTACCCTTCCACCCCCTTACTCTTTACAATTGCTTCCGGTGAAGGAAATTGTGACGTCAATGATGACGTCACAGAAAGATAGAACATTTATAACACTTGTGTGGGACATCCGGTTCACTTATTTTGCAACATTAATAACTATGATTGGCCGAATTGACAATTCTTGATTGACAGGTTGGAAACGCCCCAAAGCCATATTTCGGATGCTTCTCCTCACAAGTTGTTCATCATTGGCTCGCCAGTAAATGGTAACACGCATCACGTGTAATTTATTACGCGGTCTCCAAAAGCCGTTGAACAACAGCTTCTGTCAGTTTATTTCTTTATTTTTTTTTTCTTTAACAATTTCGAATTAGACCCCTGTTGTACTCCACAAATCTAGGTGGAACACAAACTGCATGCATTTATTTGACTGGTGATAACCCCGTTCTCAAGCAGTTTTACTTCATTTGGGAAGGGAAAGGGAAAACAGGAAGGCCAGGAGAAAATCACTGCCCTCGGCAGGTAACTGGCAAACTTCCTGAATCAAGAACTTCGGTTAAAAAAGCCAATACCGGAATCGAACAAGATTCTTATATAAAGGCTAGTCGCAGCATACCAGCGTTTTGTTTTTTTGTTTGTTTTTTTTTTCTGGTGTTTGGTTTTTGTTTTTTTGTTTTTTGGCGTGCATCGCCCCAGTGGGACGGAAAACGCCAACAGAAATCAACTGATCCAGCCAAGCCTCTTTTCTATACGTGCGAAGGTTTAGATAGCGGTTCACGAGTAATTGAATCCATTGATACATAGTTTACTGACCACTTGCTGGTTTTCCAGCCGGACATGGGACGTGGCGGGAGGGGGAGCGTATTGGTGGGTTCGAATCATAGCACAGCCACAATGACGGGGTGAGTCCAATCACAGGATAATTCATCCGGTATTAAGCACTTCGGATCCTCACATTTTTTATCTACCAGTCAATTTACTGCAGGAAGCCAGAACTATACCTACTCTCTTTCTCGGGTTTCTTTACGGGTGTCGATCATTTATTAATTCGTTTGACTGAGTCTTCACGCCTTGATCAAGAATTCATATATATGGTGTTTAAGTTTCAGAATTGGGGAAACCAGAGTGCTGCTTGGTGGTGGTGCCAGGGAGAGGGGTCGCTTTTCCCTATCATACCCTCTCGAGAAGTGCCGTGGCTGGGCTTCAATCTGCGACTTCACATTTGAATGTAATCCGTTCTCAGGTATAGATAAATAAGATAGTACATCATTTCGTCAAGTCAGACAGTAAATCAAAGGCAATCCACAAAGCCACTAATTAAAATGCAGATTACACACTAAGACGTCAAATATGAATTTGCTTTCAAGATAAATTTATTCAGAGAAAGGAAGGTTTCGGAAAATACTAGGTGCATAATACACGTAATCTAAAGGGTAAAAATATATGGACTGCATTGTAATCATGCATGTGCGAGAGGACTTGATCGCTTAAATTTATTTCTTTATTCGATTGGTGTTTTACGCCGTACTCAAGAATATTTCAGTTATGTGACGACGGCCAGAATTATGGTGGGAGGAAACCGGACAGAGCCCGGCGGAAACCCACGATCATCCGCGGGTTGCTGGCAGATCTTTCCACGCCGGAGAGAAAGCCAGCATGAGCTGTACCTGAACTCACAGCGACCACATTGGTGGGAGGCTTCGGTTTGTTGCGCTGCGATAGCACACAAATAGACTGATCCAAGGAACCCCTGATCTCTTAAAGGAATATTATATGATAAATTCGTGAAGCGAGAAATCAATATGAATCTTCTTGGAGAACTTGAACTACGAATCTGGTGGTAATTGGTGAATAATCATCGCGATTCACTACTGCTATCATCGGCGCCATCAGTCCCACCGGACCCACCAGTTCCACCAGTGCATGGATCTGAAAGAGACAAAAAGAAAAAATCCCTAAATGATCGCTTGCTAGTTTATTGTTGCTCGAGAGAAATGCTGTCAACAACCAGTCGTTGTTCGGTCGTGTGAAAACATCGACTTAAAACACCGTCGCTTTGGCCTGATGCTGGAAAATGGCTGACAGGAATCGATGCCTTTGCTACTTAGCTTTACTCTAGCACCAAATTAATAACGGTTTGGACGATATCCAGGGCACACCCTAACAGGAATCGTTGTTGAGATGTAGGTAACTGTCGACCAGGTCCACGGAAAGAAAAGAGTCAATAGATAGACAAATATGAGTTTTCCAGTTAAGTTAATTCAACTAAAAAAAAATACTGAGCCATATGACTAGATCAACTAAGTCATTGAAAACTCCTCTCATTGTTTGGGTGACTTCCGAGAGCAATCAAAGAACTGGTAGATCATTTATGAGTCAGTATTAACATAATAACAGGAGTCTTCATTGACTGAACATATCTGGTCATATGTCTCTTCTGAGTTAAAATAGTTTTTACTGGAAAACTCTTTTAGAAAACTTTTAGTCTGTTGACTCTTTCAGGGGGGAATAACTCTCACAGGCATATGCAATAAAACCTCCCGGCATATCACTTACCACGTCATTATATAATTAGACACCGACCATGTCAGCAAGATTACGTCGCTTCGCACCTTTGCCAAAACTTCTGGTCAAGGGTGGCCTGCAGGTGAAGGAGACAATTCTTCGTGGACCTAATGCTGAATTTATCCGCTGTGTATGCGAGGTTTGTAAGAACATTTTAAATGGGAAAATCCCATTAACACCAGCTCAGAAGGCCCGGTTACATCCTCACAAGACACATATACGTGCGCAAGTAAACAAGGACACTCCGCTTCATCGTAAACGGGCCATTATACACAAAGGTGGAATAGCACGCCTCTTTATGGCCATTCCGGCTATTGTCTCTCTTATAGGTGGATTGTTTAAGGGTGGAAGTTAAGAAAAAGAAAAAAAATGTCTCATATGAAAGAAATGGCCTTAGTTGAACTTCATTCGTGACCACCAGCCCTGAGTGAAATTGTTTCAGTGATTTCTTTCATAAGAGAAACAAATAAAGAACGAATCTAAGAATTTTTTGGTGTTGATGTGGAAGCTGCTTTCATGGTGCTACACTGTAAAACGGCCAACTCACAACGCGTTTAATGTGTAATTAAACTTCAAACAAGAGTGTTTAATATACATACACGTATATTTAAGTATTAGACATTAAGTGTATAAAAGATAGGTCTATACCATAATACTATGGTCCCCAAGGATTTAATATCTTATGCATAAAAGTGTTTATAAGTTTAACATCAAAAATTACAGTGCACAGAGAAAATAAAGATGGGTACTGGGGCTGTTAACATGTTAGACCCCTTGACCCTAGTGCAGCTAATTTTTAAAAACATTGCTTAAAGTCTATATTCAACAAATTCTCTTTCTTTAACTGCCTCAATATCAGAAAATATTAAAAGCATATCTCAACGTTTAATGTATTTGAACTACCCGAGATCCTTTAAAAAAACCCTATAAATAACTGAAGGAGTCAGAGGAGTGGATGTAAACTTTCATTCTATTTTTTGTGACAGAATGAAAAAAGAAAATCGAGGATAGGTAGTAAGTAACTAACTCGAATTACATAAATCTTCCAGAGCTTTACGATGGATGGGAGATAACTCTTCTATCGTGCAATCCTGCATGTGTATATCAGTGATTTACCTCCCTCTTTTAGACTATACCGACCGCCACATACATTGTGTACATATGTGTTTAAGTTTTTACGTTGTCCTTACCAGTTTTTCAGTCATATCACGACCAAGAATCCTTTGAATACATGTACACTGTGTCTTTTTGTAGTAGTCCATGCCGTCCCTGGAACATCATGCCGAAGGCACAAATCATGATACCCCACCTAGTACTTACAGTCAGTCAAACCTTGCACCTTGCTCCTTGCTCTGTCACAAACGATGCAGCAACAAGTATAATTCTGAAGTCATCGATATAACACGACCTGGGATTGATCCCGGATCCCCTGACCTCGATCCGAACGATCTACACACTAGGCCAACCACGCGCTGATTGGTAGGCCTATATTCTGAGGATCTACAAGTTGGGAAGGAATGCAATTCCTTGCTCCTTTTTTTTTCATTTTTTCTGCTCTTTGGGTGGGGTCATTTCGTAGAGCAGATTTCAAAGTTTCACTCCAGGTATAAATTTGCATGATTTTTGGACATGGAAAAGGATGCACACTTGGCAAAAAGGAGTGATAAATCATGGTTCGCTGACCTCTCACTGGGCGCATTTCACCACGATCAGCTGTTCGCAAACTTTCCAAAATATTCCAACCCCCTATCAGGAATTTCACTGGAGTTTTCCCAGTGGACAAGGACCATGCGTTAGCATGTAAGTAAGCTAAATGAGAAATTAATTGTGAATTATAGCCAGACTGTTAAGGCTCATGATGGCTAGGGTGTACGTACGATTCGAAGGCCTCGTACGAGAGGGTCTTTTAACATTGAGTAGTAAATTCTTCTCACACGTTGCCGTCTTTGAGAAAGTTCAGCAGTCATGATGCAGCGGGGCTTTTCTTATACTAGGCCTACAACAGAAAGTCAGTTGGATTATGTCATGACACGTTTGACTTCCTTGGCCTATCAAAGCAAATGGATAGATCCACCACATCGGGTGTCCCCCACCACCCCGTTACTTTTTATTCAATTGCTTGTGTGGAAAGGAGTTGTGACGTCAATGGTGGCGTCACAGAAAGATAGAACACTTGTAACAGTTGTGGGGGACATCCGGTTCACTTATTTGCAACATTAATAATTATGATTGGCCGAATTGGCAATTCTTGATTGACAGTTTGGAAAAGCCCTAAAAACATATTTCGGATGCTTCTCTTCGCAAGTTGTTTATCATTGGCTAGCCAGTGAATGGTAACACGCATCACGTGTAAATTATTACGTGGCCTCCAAAAGCCGTTGAACAACAGCTTCTTTCAGTTTTTTTTTTGTTGGTTTTTTGGTTTGTTTGGTTTTTTAACAATTTCGAAATAGACCCCTGTTTTACTCCACAAATATAGGTGGAAAACAAACTGCATGTATTTATTGACTGGTGATAACGCCGTTCTCGAACAGTTCTACTTCATTTGACGGCTGTCAGGTATACGGTAAGGGAAAACAGGAAAGCCTGGAGAAAATCACTCTTCATATATAAAAGCTAGTTGCAGTATACCAGGGTTTTTTTTTTTTTGTTTTTGGTTTTTTTTTGGGGGGGGGGTTCTTTCCTTTTTTGTGTTTTTTGGTTTTTTTCGGCGTGCATCGCCCCAGTGGGACCGAAAACGCCAATGCAAACTAATCCCTCTTCCCCCATACCACCGTTTTATCATCTGATCCAGCCAAGCCTTGTTTCTATACGTGCGAAGGTTTAGGCAGCGTTTCACCCGTAACTGAATCCATTGATACATACAGTTTACTGACCACTTGCTGGTTTTCCAGCCGGATCGGGGACCTGGGGGGTTGGAGTTGGGATTGGTGGGTTCGACTCATAGCACAGCCACAATGAGGTGTTGATTCCAATCACAGGATAATTCATCCGGTGACTTCATTTTTTCAAGAATTCATATATATGGTGTTTAAGTTTATAGGATTGGGGAAACCAAAGTGCTGCTTGGTGGTGGTGCCGGGGAGGGGGGGGGGTTGCTTTTCCCTATAGTATCCTCCCGAGAAGTGCCACGGTTGGGCTTGAATCTCCGACCTCATATTTGAATGTAATCCGCTCTCAGGTATAGATAAATAAATTAGTACATCAATTCGCTAAGTCAGACAGTAACTCAAAAGCAATCCACAAAGCCACTAATTAAAATGCAGATTACACACTAAGACGTCAAATATGAATTTGCTTTCAAGATAAGTCTATTCAGAGAAAGGAAAGTTTCGGAAAATACTAGGTGCATAATACACGTAATCTAAAGGGTAAAAATGTAAAGACTGCATTGTAATCATGCATCTGGCAGAGGACTTGATCGCTTAAATTTATTTCTTTATTCGATTGGTGTTTTACACCGTACTGAAGAGTATTTCTCTTATATGACGGTGGCCAGAATTATGGTGGGAGGAAACCGGGCAGAGCCCGGCGGAAATCCAGGACCATCCACAGGTTGCTGGCAGATCCTTCCACGCCGGAGAGGAAGCCAGCATGAGCTGTACTTGAACTTACAGCGACCGATTGGTGGGAGGCTTCGGTTTGTTGCGCTGCGATAGCACACAAACAGACTGCTCCAAGGAACCCCTGAAGCCTTACAAGAATATTATATGATAAATTCGTGAAGCGAGAAATCAATATGAATCTAATATGAATTTAACATTGAGGAAAAACTAGTTACTAGCTTAAAGTTATCAGAAACGCAGCCTGGTTAAATCAAATGCAGGCTCTAAAGCAGCACAGGACCTTTAAATAACACACGCGTCATCTAAAAGACCATTTCGTGCCGATTCCAAACCTAGACCCTGTTACACAAAACATTCGTAGGTTAAGTTCATTGTAACTAATATTGCTACCTATCTCTTTAAGATGGGCTGTCATGGTAGTTACAATCAACTTAGTCTACGACATCTTTGTAGAGTTGTGTTCTGGTCTTCTATGCCATATTTTATATGCGGTGAAAATGTAAATAGAGACCGAGGTGTTATACGCTGGACCTTTTGGACCTATATTAAACAGTATGAAGCACAGTGGCGTCTTCTATTCTTTTCAGCTCCTAAACATCTTCTAATTACTATGGATATGCCTACGTTTCTTCTTGTATCTGTATTTAATATAGAAATATAACAGCCTCAACACGTTACCTAAACTGAATATGTGATTTGACTGTGCTTCAACCAGTTCAATATGGTCAAAAATACCATCGTAGAACCACGATGTTTTTTGTATTTTCTTGCCGGTAAAAAGAATACCAAAAAAATAATGAAAAACATCTCTGGAATCTGCTAAAAAATTGCATTTCAAGTGATTTATACTTTCTTTAAAGTTAGCCTCTTCCTTTAAGAGAACCCATCAGTACTTCAAAGATGCATGGTATTTTTATTTATCTCCAATTTACATTCTCGTTTCACCCGATATTCACGTGGTTTTGTTTTGGGTTTTTTGTCACTTTTATGATGTCAATCAGTTCATGGGTGGAGGAAACCAGAGGGCTCAAAGTAAAACCCCGACCATTGGTTAGTTACTGAAGAACTTTCTCACATGTGATGTAGAGATGGAAGACAAATCGTCTTCAACGAAGGTTACAATGCACCAGTGGCCAACCGATCCCCATCGAACGCGGACTGTCACAAAGGCTCAACAAACTTCAAACCCGTGAGAAGCTACAAACTCCCTGCTCAGAGACTGGTTTGAATCCGCACCTCGTGTGTTTGTTTTTTTTTTCATTCTAAATGAATATTTAAGTAGACACAGGTGAAAAATCTAGGGAATACATTCTCGCAAAACCAGATGTCTTCTCTATACAGGGATGACTCTGACATCTTTGGTGTGTAAATCGAGTTCAGTTCAATTATATGCTTACTACTCTCGCCCATTCAGATGCCAGAGCGAAGGAGTGTTTGTTACCAATCGGGATCGGTCTTAAATATGCAAGGCAGAATTTAGGTTACATGATGGCACAACAAGGATTTAAAACAAAGTGGGACGTGCTGAAGGATTCCACTGGATGCTCAGTTTAGACTAGTCCATAACCAGGTTGAACCAGTTGTAGTGATGGAAGAGGGACACAATATATGCACACACCAGAAGGACTTCTCGTCATTTGACGGAAATATAGTTAGGTTCGACGTTAACACAGGGACTCATTCTCGCACTCATCTCAGAAATTGTCCACCAGCAAGCAGTTCACCTGCCAAAGTGTACAGTATGCAAATAGTACACTTTATTTAATTATTTGATTGGTGTTTTACGCTGTACTGAAGAATATTTCACTTATCCGACGGCGGCCAGCATTATGGTGGGACGAAACCGGGCAGAGCCCGGGGAAACCCAAGACCATACGCAGGCTTGCTGGCAGACCTTCCTCAAGTACGGCAGGAGAGGAAGCCAGCATGAACTCACAGCGACCGCATTGGTGGAAAGCTTCGGGTCATTGTGCTGCGATAGCACTGAGCCACGGAGGCCCCTCAAATAGTTCACATCAGTTCATCGGCGTGAATGTCCACCGGTGAAAGTCCCCTTATCCCCAAGTGTCCTTCTGCCTACATTTCCATAAGGAAAATACCTCCCATTGCAAATTGTGGCCCTGACCAAATGACACAGGCCAACCGTTCAGCCAGCCACATGACATCAGGCAAATTGTGGTCGTGGCCAAACGACAAAGGCCAACCGTTCCCTTAGCCAAATAACACCAGGCAAATTGTGACCCTTGGCCAAATTACACATTCCAAATGTTCATCAACCAATGATAATGGCAAATTTTACTTATTTATTTAGTACAGACGACACCCACAAAAACCCACAAACATCCACAGGTTGCTGGCAAACCTTTCCACGTATAATCAGAGAGAAATTCACCATCAGCTGGACTTCAACTCACCTCGACCGTATTGTGAGAGGCTCCCGGTTCATTGCGCTCTGCTTGAGCGCTAAATCGACCTCGGAGACCTGGCAAAAGACAAATTGTTGCTCCGGCAAAATGTCCACATAGCATATCGATCCCCAAGCAAAATGTCTAAGGTAGATTCGACGCAGTCGCTTTATCATTATTTAACGCAAAATTGAGAAACATTTGTTATGCGATGGCGGTCATTTTCATTGGTGGAGGAAGCTGGACTGTCCGGGTTAAACCAACAACTTTGCACAGGCTTGAGCGGTGGAGCACATATTGGTGGGGCACAGGTGGTCCTAATTAACGAACGTTATAGACTGTACAGTGGTCTTCATTTGTAGATTTCTACGTCCTCACAGTTCGTTGGACATCGGTGGAAATACTCGATGACGCTTGTATTTCCACCAATGCCCAACGAACTGTGAGGACGTAGAAATCTACAAATTTCCTCTGCAAGGCCGTATTTGAACCGTTATGCTCCCAAATATCGTCCACAACCGTCCACAGGTTGCTGATAGATGTTTCAATGTATGGCCATAGAGAGAGCCAATCAGAGTTGGGCATGTTACGAGCTCTTAACGTTACGAGCACGTAACTACCGCGGCAACAAGCACTGTAGGCATTGCGTCGCCATGACAGTCACGTGCTCATGACGTTCACACGGCTTCGTGAAAGTGGGCCCTTAAAGGAAAAGATAACAATAAGTATAACCAAAGTAAGTAAGGTCCATGCAAAGCTCAATGGGCGTAGACATATGTTTATGACGGGCTTGGTAATTTTATAAATTACCTTTCAATCTGGAATTCTTACGAGGCCGCGGGATACGCCATTTTAGACAAACAGGAAACACGATATCGCGTCAGCTGTTTCTACGCTCTCCAGTATAAGAGGTGAGAAACTGTTTTATGTGCGAAGTACGGTCCCCTTTATTATGACAATCAAAGGTCACGCATCGCGGTAACATCCGTTCGATTTTCCATACAGGGGCGTTACTTTCTCAACTGCGATATCTCAGTTATCCTGCATCACGCGTCGTGGCCTCCTGGTTGAGACCTTAGGGAATAACCCCAAATGTATTCCACTATACCACTTTCGGGGTGAGTATGGCTGTAAGTATATCAGATTTGTCTCCTAATCAGACGGAAAACAGTTGATTTAACTTCACTTCTAACTGGCAAAATGGTAAACTTGGAACAGGGAACGTAACAATGGAAACAGATGTCTTCTCGGGTACTAGGAATGTCTCGTCCTTCATTAGTGAAAACTGAGCGCATGGCCGCTCGTTCAATTTTTAATTCCCTATGTAGGAGTTTTTGTTTAGTTTTTCAACTGAGATACCTTAGTTATCCTACATCACAAAAATAAAATGTGACGTTTATGGAACTATGAATGGGATTCTTAATTGATACATATACATTTGGTTTTCCTTTGTTTTAAAGCCTTAAACCCACATCAACCGCATTGGTGAGAGGCTCCGGGGTCATTGTACAGCACTAGTACGTTACCGGTCTCAATCACAGAGTCCCCCCAGCAGGTTAAATATCAATTTGGCGAAATATCCACAAAGTAAATTGTTGGCGGTAGAAACAGTTTCCATAGGAACTTATTCCCCGATGGTGAATCTGTTCACCTCCGAAAATATCGATGCGACAAATACTCACGTGGCTAAGTGCCCACCTGGTAAATTGGACCAGACTAAAAATTTGACATTTTGCTAACTTGTGACCAATGAGTTCTTATCACTAAATCGTTACCTAAATGTTAACAGTAATGACTGATGCGCATGTAACCTTTTGATTAATGCAATGTATGTTTATTAATTGAATTGACTGATATTTAACACCGTTTTCTATGCAGCAATTTAAGACAGGCACGTTATGTTTATTTAGTTATTTCTTTATCCGGTTGGTATTGCCGTACTCCAAAATATTTTACTTATACATGTACGACGGCGGCCAGGATTATGGCTAAAAAAAACCGTGCAGACTGATTTTTTGATCCTTTATAGAGAAAAGTGCACGTGGTGGTATGGCATGACACTGCCCAAAACTTTGGTCGTGTGGAGACAAAGAGTACAACAAAACTAAGCCATTATATGGACGATTTATTGAATTTTCAGATTTGTTGACAAAATGCTGTTGTTGTTGTTGTTGTTAACGAATAGCCCCAGTTTTCACAAGTTCTCGATTTATTTTTCTCTACATAGCCCACGATTTGAATTTTGAGACTTGGTGAGAAAATGTTGTTGTCATTGTTGTTAACTAATAGTGCCAGTTTACGAGTTCTCGATTTATTTTTCAGTACATATCCCACGATGAAGTTTGAATACTATAAAATACCGTTATATCGTTCAGCGTGTTTGTAATGTTTGAGTGAAAAAAATAAAAGAAAAAAATTGGGGAAAACTATGTGTTTGTTTGTTTGTTTGTTTTATGATGTAGCAGTTTATCTTGATAATCGGTCTTGATCTGATTGATGTTTATTATTATTTATCGTGCGCTAGAAAAAGATTGGTATCAATTTGTATTTATTCATAGCCTACGGCCCTCAGATTCAGGGAGTGAGCATGGTGTGAAGAGCATTTCCCCTTGAAACAGGAAAAATCTGTGAGTGACGGTCAATGGGAGATAACTCATGCCAAACCTCACTCTGGCGGTTTGTATATGTACGCATACATGTCGCTAAACAGTGAAGATCTGTATATATATGTACGTAGGTCGAGAATAGTGTAAGACGTATGGTACTCTACAATATTTCATTATTATTTCACTGCCTACAGAGGCGATAAGACTCCTAAGATGAAATCGACGGTTTTTGCTCGCTGAACTTGTTGATTCAGTAACCGACCTCCAAGCATATAAGGGCGTACTGGAATCTATGTTTGAAGATCAGCTTGTGAACGAAGGCCGATGTACTATTCTCCGACTATTCACCAAAGACGTTTGTGACGGGCTAGAGAATTCTAATCCGATTCGTAAATATTATCACCAGGAAGTTATACGGAAATTCATAAAGTTACAGAGCAAGTCAGCCGCTACAACCCATACAAAACCCGAATCAATATCTCTCACGCCCTGGATGCTTTACACATCTCTATCTGTCTGTATCACTTATGCTGCTACTTGTATGTATTAAGTGAAAATGGGGTATAAAATAAAAGGTATCTGGCCATTATGACTTACCGCCGAGGGAGGATGGGAGTTCAATTAAATACGAAGACAAAAAAAAAAAAGGCGAGCAAAACAAAATCTCAGGATACCATAGCTAAAGTCTTACTACAGTTATATTATGACCCTTAAGTACAGCTGCTTATAGCGGAGTAGGTGCTTTATTACGGGCACCACGTCAGCATGATTTACCTGTGTCACGTGATGGTGTAGAGACTTGGTTAGCCGAACAGGAGGCGTATACACTTCATCGTCCAGCTCAGCCACACTACGCTCATAATAGAGTTATTGTGGGCAGGATAGACAGTCAGTGGCAAGCTGATTTGGTTGACATGAGTAGACTAGCCAGGTATAATTCAGCCAACCGTTACCTGCTCACATGCATCGATATTCTCTCTAAGTATGCTTGGGTAGTCCCCGTTCCTACCAAGACAGGTGCTAATCTTATTGAGGCGTTTAAACGGATTTTCAAGTCCGGACGAAAGCCATTATTTTGACAAACTGATGAAGGGACAGAGTTTCTCAATAAGGTATTTCAGGCATTTGTAAACGACCATGGGACTTTTTATTTTCACACATTTAATGAAACGAAAGCCTCCGTAGCTGAGAACTTTAAAGGTCGCATGTATAAATATTTCACCGCTAATAACACTCGACGTTACCTGGATGTTTTACCTGCCTTAACACAGGGTTACAATCGGGCGTATCACCGCAGCGTCCGGTCAGCTCCCATTACCGTTAAAGCTGACAATCAACATGAAGTTCGGGCTATATTATATAGTTCTACGAAGTCCTGGTGTAGTCAACGAATTCATCGGTATAAAATAGGAGATCTCGTTCGCATTAGTAAAGTGAAGAGAACTTTTGAGAAGTCTTACCTATCTAACTGGAGTCAAGAAATTTTCCGCCTTGTAGCACGTCATCCTAGGGAACCTGTGGAGTATACATTAGCGGATTTGAATGGAGAAAGACTCTCGGGGACATTTTACGAGACAGAACTCCAGCCCGTCAAAACTACACTTGATACGTACTATCAAGTGGAGAGTGTATCAGATAGCAAAAAGGAATATGGCAAACATATAGCTTGGTGAAATGGCGAGAGTGGCCAGTTAGTTTTAATTCGTGGGTCCCAGCGAGAGATGTGAAACGTATTTAAAACAGTCTTCATCCTATCTGTGCTCAGTTCCCTCTCACGATGCCTAAGTGTGTGGATGCCTGCGTACGAAGTCTGCATGAGAATGAAGGCACCACTATAATTTCAGGTGTCGTGATGTTGTATACTGGATTATTAATAGGTGGCCTGGGAATTGATTTAACATCGCAACTGTCTGAAGACAAATATTTCTTACGCATCCTGCAAGAGCGATTGAACAAGGCGCTATTTGATAAGTTATTGAGGATTAAGACGGAGTGGTTTTCCTTGGTATTTACCAGGCGTAATAGATTGCTCATGAGGCCTGGCATTACCTCGATTCCTTCTTCATCGTTACCTACTCAACCTCCAGCTTACCAAAGGCCAAACACAGCGCCTAGTATTCGAGATATTACTAGGCGAATTTGGCCCAGCGATATTACCGAGCAAACTAAGCGCAAGACTGAACTTACTACAGCACCTGTACAGGTGAATTCATCTCAGCACACTACCGTAAAGGCTGGACCTACGAGCCCACCTGCCCAGGAGAATTCATTTCAACACACCTCTGTATCTTACCAGCCCCAACGTCGTCAATCTCAGCCATTTTCCTTCAACTTGACTTTGCCACTAAGCCCATGGATGTACGATGGAGCCACCCATTTACCTGCCTTGTCAGCGGACTGACAGGAAGTGACAAATCGGTCTGTGTCAAACGTGTTATAGAGCATGCTAGCGAACTTATTCATCCATCTCCCCAGCGTGTAGCATGGTGTTACGGTGAATGGCAACCCATGTACACTACCTTACCAAATGTGGAATTTCAAGAAGGAGTACCTAGTCCGACAACGTTTAATTCGGAGGAACGAACTTTAGTAATTGTTGATGATTTAATGGCTGAAGCGGACGACCGTGTAACAGCACTATTTACTAAGGGAAGTCATCATCGTAATATCAGTGTGATCTACATTGTGCAGAATCTGTTTAACAAAAGCAGAGACCATACAACGATTCGCTTAAACGCTCATTATTTCGTCATATTTAGAACCCTCGAGACTCCTCTCAAATTACTACCATTGCTAAACAAATGGCCCTAGGTAAGACTCAGTACGTGCAAGAAGCCTTTAAAGATGCTACATCCGAACCTTACGGGTATTTGCTTGTCGATTTCAAGCAAACTACACCCGATCATCTCCGTTTACGTACACATATATTCGCCGACGATGGGATGCAGTTTGTCTATCTCCCCAAGTCATAAAATATTAACTTTCAGGGGGGAATAACTCTCATAGGCATATGCAATAAAACCTCCCGACATATCACTTACCATGTCATTATATAATTAGGCACCGGCAATGTCAGCACGATTACGTCGCTTCGCACCTTTGCTAAGACTTCTGGTCAAGGGTGACCCGCAGGTGAAGGAGACAATTCTTCGTTGACCTAATGCTGAATTTATCCGCTGTGTATGCGAGGTTGGTAAGAACATTTTAAGTGGGAAAATCCCATTAACACCAGCTCAGAAGGACCGCTTACGTCCGCACAAGACACATATACGTGCGCTAGTAAACAAGGGTACTCCACTTCATCGCAAACGGACCATTATACAGAAAGGTGAAATAGCACTTCTCTTTATGGCCATTCCGGCTATTGTCTCTCTTATAGATGGATTGTTTCAGGGCGGAAGTTAAGAAAAAGAAAAAAACAATGGTTCATATGATAAAAATGGCCCTAGAACCTCGTTTGTTGGAAGGATTGCCTCGGCCGACTTCACCTTACCCTGTGCCATCTACTGTCAAACTCCTCCACACATCAGGTGGAGATATGGAAAGAATTTTAAAGAATGGAACATAGTCAAATGAAGATAAAATTTACCAGTACCGACAAGCCCTTCAACGCTGCTTGACATTTCACAACCAGTATCAGCAGTCCCATGCCGCCACTGACTAAGTCGGCTACAGTCATACGGGCCCCTTCATCTGCTACATCGGCGCCCCCTCAAGCATCTTGACCCGTACAAGAAAAGGCGAAGAAAGAAACAGACATAGGACATCAGCCGGAAGGCATGTTGACACTGCTTAAACCAAAGGGGTCGTCTGTAATTTCCCAGTATAAGACAAAAGGGTCATCTCCAAGTTCCCAGTCTAAGAAGCCTAAATCAAAGCCTAAATCAAGAGCTGAATGGGAACGAGTACAGCAGGAGCTAGGGTATAGCCCCACCCCAACCAAGACTCCATCCCGCGGTAATTCAAGGGTCAAACGCAAAATTACCAAACCTCTGCGGTGGTCCCCTTAGTAAAAACGCGGTTTCTTATGCTATAGAGTTAGTTGGACTCAGAGACGTGAGATGAACAGCATGTTTTATATGACGTTACCAAGCAACAGCTCGATGGACTATTTCCCAAATAAAACGTTAGATATTTACACGACCCAACTGCCTAGACCGATTCATCTCTCAGGTGATTGGCAATGCCATTTAATGGAAATACAGTACCCAAGATTGTGGCCTCAAGTCGCAACCATTGAGATCTGGTTTACGGTGAACGAGGACGATCTCCCTCATTACGAACGAGTTGAACTACCCAAAGGCTATTACCCGACACCGGAAGCTCTCACCCCAGGCCTCAGCGCGCAACTGATGGCTAGCACTAGCCCTTTTCTGAGGTCTAAAGCAGACCAAATTGTGTTTGGGTATCAAAAACATTCTGAAAGATATACACTGGGATTTAAATCACGCCAAACTGTGGGGTTTAGTCCGCGTTTAGATGAAATTTTCCGATTCACTCCTGGGAAGTGGCTGATATCAACAGGAGCGGAAACGATGCACTTTGGTTCAACTCGTCCGACACGAATGGTGCCCACCCTTTACATCTATTTGGATGTGCTCGAACCTCGTGTAGTAGGGGATGTATTAGATCCACTGCTTCGTGCGGTAGCTGTTCGTAGAGCTCCTGGAGATCACGTTAGCAAGTCCTTTTCACATACCAAGTACGTCCCTGCACTGAAGAAGGATTGTTTAACCACTGAAATAGATATTAGGGACGACACAGGTGAACCTGTACCATTTGAGCGCAAGAAAGTGTTGGTAACACTTCGTTTTCGAGATCGGTGGAGTTTACTCCTTCTTTAACGCGTGACAAACAAATTCCAAAAATTTGACGCTGACCGCACGAGGATTCGAACCGGTGATCTCCCACTCACTCATATAGGATGTCAGATACACATCAACCTGACATAACGTACTACTGCAACCAAGCTGGGGGCGGTAATTTTCCTGTCTTTCATGGTGCTCCGATACACCGAGGTCATGTACACTAGAACATTTCTTATGGATATACAATTTCCTGGTTTATTATCACGACGTTTCGACGTAGATACTAACATCGTTATCAAGTGAGTGAAATCAAGACATCGACACTCTTAAATATAGCAAGTAGAGATGCAAGTGTCAACATGTAGAACAATATTCAGGGGGGGGGGGGCTAGGCTCGATGGGGTTCCAGGTCAGTTTGGAGGATTAATAGGTCATAAGCTGAGGGAAGGTATATCCCTTGATCTCTGTTGAGGTTAGGCATTAATCTCTTAATCTGGATGGCTTCTTGTAGTTTACGCTTTTTCCAGTTGGGTTGATTAGAGTTTAGTGTTCTGATTGTGTTCCATTTGATGTTGTGGTGTGGGTTTTCTTGGATGTGGTCACTTATGGCGGATTTGGAATCAGATTTTTCGACAGATGACTTGTGTTCTTTAGTTCGGGTTCCTTGAGGTCTTCCCGTTTCTCCGATGTAGGATGCGCTGCAGTTGCATTTTATTTGGTATACAACTCCTTTAGGTGGTGAGAGCTTAGTGGCTCTCCTCTTTCCTGTGGCCTGGAGGAGTGATTTGAGTGTAGTCTCGTTTTTAAAGAAGGTTTCTATTTCTGTGGATTGTTTTAATAGGCGGGCAATTTTGTGGCTGGTTGGACCGATATATGGAAGGCTTATTCAGATTCCAGGGCCTTCGTCTCAGACTCTTGTCAGTTGGTTGGGTGGCGGGTGTATGACTTTCTGGATTGCTTTGTTGACTTTGTTAGCTGGGTATCCATTGTGTTGGGTGAAGACCGCTCGCAGGTGTGTTATCTCCTCATCTAGGTTGTTGGCGCAGATGTGCGTGGCTCTCCTAGTGAGGGTTGAAATGATGTCAGTCTCAGTCTTGGGTGGGTGGTTGGACTTGTAGTGGATGTACTAGTCAGAGTGGGTTGCTTTGAGATAGACTGTGGTTTGTAGGCCATCTGTGGTTCTCTTTACTTGGACATGTAGGAAGGGTATTTCACGGTCTATTTCTGTTTCCATTGTAAATTTCATGCGCTGGTGTTGAGAGTTCAGGTGGTCTAGTAATACGGTGGGGTCATCGTTCTGGTGTAGAGCTACAAAAGTGTCGTCGACTTTACGCATCCAGCAAATGGGTTGGAGGTCATGGATTAGGGAATGTTCTAGGTGTTCTTTGATACCCACTGCCAAAACCGTGGGCAAAGCAGTGCTACGGACGGCCTTGGGCACTCTTGGTGATACGCTATTTCGCCGCATGTCACCGGGGAAAAGCCCTGAAACAACGCAGTGAGGCTGTTGGTAGAGCGCTGATACGGACTGCTAAACGTGCGCTGGCGAGGGAAGTTCCTCGTATTCTTGGTGTATCTACACCTAGGGCAGAGCGATACCCACCAGGTAAACCGGCTCACCGGGGGCCTGTAAAACGCTCTGCTGCACGTCGCCTCATCAGTCAGCGTAAGAGACGTTCTGGAACACACACGGCCCGCAAGAGATCAGCAAAACGCCCCAGAGATATTTTTGCATAACACCTATATTCGTTCTACCATGGCTTTACAGCACCCAAATTCCTTTTCATCAGTGAACAGTGAATTTGATTTGTGAACAAGAAGGACGATGGGATACTACAACCCTATTGCCAGCATTATGGACGCTGGGCCTCTAGATTTTTTTATTAGCAACGGGGATCCGGACACTTACTTGGACTTGGCTAACTCGTATTTATATGTGAAAGCCAAAATAGTGAAAGGTAATGGGGGTGATTTGCAGCGGGGCGCTCCCGTGGCTCCTGTGCATCTGTGGCTACATTCTCTGTGGCAGCAAGTAGACGTCGCTATCAATTGATTACGCCGTCAACGAATATGTACCCATACCGGCCGTACATTGAAACCTTACTTAGCTATGGACAGGAAGCTAAAGAAACTTGGTTGAAAGGGAGTGGATGGTATAAGGATACTCCTGGACAAATGGAGACTAAAACTAATCAAAACGATGGATTTCACAGACGGAGAGCATTGGCTTCTGGAAGTCGATCGATTAATAGGATGTGGAGATTACATTGTGACTTGTTTCAACAAGATCGTTATTTGTTAAACAATGTCACGGTTCGAGTGCGTCTGACCCGGAGCGGAAACAGCTTTGCAATTATATCAACGGCCCAACATGGGGAGGGAGACGATCCAGAGAAGGCTGATTCCAAGACAGTTCTTGAGGAAGTGACGACATTTATACGGAAAATCAAAGTCGTCCCAGGTGTTCTGATAGGGCATTTGAAAGACTGGGAGAAAGCTCCAGCCAAGTACCCGATTCGGCGTGTATTGGCCAAGTAATTCAACGTACGTATAGGACATGCCACAGTGAGTGAGCAAAACCTATTTTTAGGCACTTTTCCTCAGGGTCTCGTCATAGGGTGTGTACAAAACACGACCTTTAACGGACACTACGTAGAAAACCCCTTCGCCTTCTGCCACCTTCACATAAGCCACGTGGCCTTACACGTGAACGGACGTCAGATAACAGCCAAGCCACTCGCTCCAAATTTCCAGGCTCATAATTACATTCGTTCTTCTATGAACGTATTCACTGCCACGGGTAAAGTTGGGATAGATGGAGGAAACGATATCACATATAGCGATTTCCGCAATGGGTACACTCTGTTCGCCTTTGATTTGACTGCTGACCAACACGACGAGCAACAGGTGAACGTCAGTCAGAAGGGCGATCTCCGCTTGGAAATGCGATTTTCCGCACCTCTACTTCAATCTACCACCATAATTTGCTACGCCGAATTTCAAAATATCATTGAGATTGATAAGACTCGCACTGTGTTGTGTCATGTCACCAATTAAAAAAAATCGCCCTTGACCGCTCCAGGATTTGAACTCCCAACCTCGACAGTGATCTGATACTCCTAACGGATGACGTCATGAACAGCCAACAATTATTACAATGTCTTCAAACGGACCCTTATACATGTGACTTGGTGCAAGGTGTGCTCCCTTGGAATGATTTACTTGCATCGATGCCACATCAACCTGCTATATATATCTTAAACACCGACCCCTGTACGAGACCTGGTACCCATTGGATTGCACTATACATACATTATGAGGAACCACACATCACTTGTCTGGGGATTATTTGGACTCTTATGCACTTCCATCCTGTCGTAAGGAGGTAGAGACATGGCTAAATCACGGTACGGACCATTGGCAATCGAATCACCGCCCTGTTCAATGCTTAAATACCGCTGTGTGCGGTCAATATTGTTTGTATTTTGCTCTTCATCGAGCTAGAGGACAAACAATGAATTCTATTACGCAACCATTTACTTCTCCACCCACGGACTCTTCCAATGATCTTTTGGTTTATGACTGGACAGAGAGAATGTTCGGTATTCATCCGCCTTTCTTTGCTGATTAACAAAAATAGATATGCATTTACGAGGATTGTAATAAGTTATAACTGACTGAAATCACAAGTTAATCAGACTTTTTTTTTCTGTTCTTTCATGTTTATAGTTGTTGTACAATCATATGCCTATAACAATGAATATGTTAGTAAAGTGTTGAACAGATGGCATATTTGCTGATTAGAACCATGCATATATATATACATTGATGAATGTTGTAAAAAAAACACGACATGTTTAATTCCAGTTGATTGTTCTTGTTTTACTGTTGGGGAAAAAATGATAAAAAAATGAGATCTCACCAAAAAAATGTTCTCTTCTTTTATTTTAATTTTTGCACTTTATTTACAAAATGGTCAGAATCTGAAAATATATTTACAAATGTGTCTAAATATCAACCTAAGTCGTGCTTACTCCATCAGGCAAAATTTTACGTTTAGCATAAAAATACGCCAAAGCGTCCTTATGCTGTGTATAGGAACACATTTGATAGGCGCGTACACGCATGCCACGATTTACTCCGGCTGCACTTTGCCCTCCATGGACCACGGAGAGATACAAATCCTGTGGAACGCTGTGACGGTTCACTCCTTTGCAACAAAACTTGACACCATCCCCACTGTTCTCAGCGTAGCAGTAATATGTTTTGGAACATAAAGCGATAATACCATCTCCACTCATTCAACCTTAAACAGACCAGGCGTACGTTAGTCATGTTGATAATAATCACAACGCGGTAACCAGCGGTCACGTTCAGCCTCGTAGACTTCTCGTAGCTCAGGATTAACCACGGATTCTCAATCAGGGTCCGACCATTCAATGTAAGCTGAATGTGTATCTGTCTCCACGAGTTGATAATCACTGGAATGAAAATATTTCGCCAGGAAATCGTAACAGAATTCCGGTATGCAGAGTTTGGCATACTGATATACCATAAACCCTATCTGTAAGGGTAAATTATATGAAATTCCTCTCTTAGCGCACGTGACCTCATAGGTATCATCATCAATTTCCTCCACGTTAATACACGAGTCTGAATTGACCAATTTGCGAGCTTTTTGTAGCGTGCACACTTTCACATTCACACGAATATTCACTTCCAGCTGAGTTTCTTTGCCAGTCTAACCACTGTTCAGCTAGTCGAGGTTTTTTTCACTCCTTCCGATAAAAAATTATAGTGTCTTTTCTCTCTTCTTCTATGGTTAGCCAACGAATGTAATGTATAACGCATTAGCGTCAAACACCGACAATACCCTGGCATAATTTTCCACCCCTAATACGAGTCCCTCCCTTCTCATGATAGCGATGGAATACAATACTTGGTCTCCCGACAATATTCTATCTCAGACATTGATAAAGATCTTTATCTGCTTCCCCTATTAAGGAAAAGTAAGTTGGGAGATTTTGAAACAAGTTGCGTAAAGTGACCCCAGGAATACTAATACAGTCATTAAATATATCTACACGCATGGTTTGATGAAACGCTGACATCTTTCCCAAGGCTTGTCATAACTAACATAATAACATAAGTAACATAACACATTTTTTTTCACAGTTACGTGCTTACATGTATTAGCAATCATTGTCTTGTTGTTCTGTACTATACTAGTCTATATGTATGTAAGGACTAAAAAAAAAAAAAAAACACAGACAACACTTGGATTTATATATATATATGTTTTATTGTATAAAAAAGGTATATAAATGTTTATGTATTATGTGCATGTAGTATATTTTCAGGTTGAAATTTACGAATGAATTGGAGAGAATATCATATCATAGTAAAAAAATAATAAACCCAAAACAAAAAAATTAGGGAATCCTTGAGAACCCCGTTGGGCTTGTCATGCGACGTCATGGTGTGTGACGTCACGCCTGGTGGGGACTTTATCGTCTGCCACACGTAGCCGTTTGACTGACAGGCTATATGCACTTTGTGCGAGAGCGTTTGTGGAGGTTATGTTTTACATGTAGGCCTATGTATTTTCACACAAGATATTGATTCGCGCTCTCTTGCTTTGTCTATAAACGGCATCAAAACAAAACTCTCAATCGAGCACGGATTTTGAGGTAGGGCGCCAAATGAAACATCTGCGGACACGAAAACTCATGTTTATTACTGTCGAGCAACCCAGATGTGATTTACACCGGTTCGAGTTGCATATGAAAGCCAGAAGCAGATTCTTATGAGTATTTTGACCAAACAACAACGTGTCAGAATTAGGTCATGCTTATCTCATTCAGACAGTGAGCGGTCTGGTCAAAAACAACTTACATGTAGGATTCCATTATACCTCTGCATTAGCCAAAGTCAAAATACAACAACAGATCGAATGACAGTCATATCGTATCTATATAGGACTACCTCTGCATGACACATGGTTGCTGTTGGATATGAGCGAAAAACAGGGTTATTATGTACCCTTACCTTTTATGACCAATAAAACATTTAATATATAAAATCAGATTTTTTTTCTGTTACAGTTTTACACTGTATACTACATGTAAGATTATTTTATAAGAAAACCCCGCCCTGAAAGAGGAAAAAAAAAAGGAATCAGATCTTAATTGTACCACAAAGAAAATTTAGCCTAATTGATGATAGTAAATTTACAACATAAATGATAGTGAAAAGGCAAGTTGACATATAGTTAAGAAGAGTTTTAGGCTAAAATCAATTCTACGGCTTGTAGCCAAGGAACAATTAAGACCCTGATTGTTAAATCAGCCATACCTGTATGCCCTCAGTGGGAGAAATTTAACACAGTAGTGGGTCCAAGAAAACTGTTTATTTAAATAAAATATTTCATTGTGGAGATATTTCAGTGCAGACTGCTCAAGTACCGCCATTCACTTCCATGTTAAACTTTCTCCCTTTGGTGAGTGACAAATTTGTGGACAAATCTCAATGTTGAATGTTGGACCATGAAGTTATCTGTAGAGTCTAACAGAGGCATGCATTCTGTTAAAGTTGGGACTGTTATATATATAGATGTTTAAATTTCACAATATACATTTAATTTGTCACATATACAAAGCTATGCACAGTGTGAAATTTAAAAAGCTATATATGCCTAACAACATCCCAAACTCAAAACTTGATGAATGTTCAAATTAATCCCAGTCCTGGTCAAAGAATGTTCTACAAAATTGGTTCTGTGGCCTTCATGGTGCTCTCTGTAGCAGTATTGGAGTCATGTGCCCTCCACCATATAGACATTAATGTAGTCACCTGTGTGAGCCTTTGCTAGTACTACTCGCCAAAAGTCAAGGATTTGATCCACCCATAAAACACAGACCGTCATCATATAAATGATATATTCTTCACCTTTATACATTACACAATAAGCAAACTTAATATCCCTTGAACGAACGATGTCACTTAATATTTTTGTCAGCAGGAAAAGCAAATACTGCACTACATACAAAATGACAAGAACAAACTTATAAATTAATAATATATTTATTCTGGTCTAAACCGTTTAATCATAAGGCTGCACCACTAAGGGTTTCAAATGCGGTCTTGGTCAGAAAATTTTCTAGGACTCCAGATTTCATCTTTTTCTGCGGCCTTCATAGCAATGTACTATTGACAGTGCTCTCTCTGAAGCCATACTTGAGTGTGCAGTCTGAAATGCAGTTTACTGGAGAACACATACCTTCTACCAATATGACATCTGTCACATGTGGTGGAGTGCACCAGTATTACTTGCCAAAGGTCAGAGGTTTACCCTGGCACTCCTGTTTCCTCCACCCATAAAGTACATGTACTGGCTGCCACTGTATAAGTGAAACATATTTGAGTATGCATTTATTAGCAACAAGGAAATATAAAAATAATAAAAATACCATATTTCTTAAAGTCAATCCACCCTTACCAGGCAAATTTAAATGCAATTCAAGCTTATAAATTATGATTAATTTTTGAATGAATGAATGAATGAATGCTTATTGTTTAACGCCGTACTCACAAATATTTCACTTATACGAAGGCAGTGTCTGCTTGGTGCAGGGCAGATTTCCACCATATCTTTTATCTGGTGCTGCCTCACCGAGATGACTTGCTGAAGACACCCAACAAGCCCCCTCACCCAGTCACATTACACTGACACCGGGTCAACCAGTCCACCCTCTATCCTCTTATTGCTGAGTGCCTGGCGAGAGAGCAGGATGTGCCATTTTTTAAAGTCTTTGGTATGACCCCAGATCTCCCCGTCCGAAAGCGGACGCTCTACCAACTGCGCTATCCAGGCGGGTGATTAATTTCTGTGTCAAATAACTTTGAAACATCATATAATTTACATATCAAAAAAATTTCCTCTCTCCATCATTTACAATGAATATCTTAACACTGTGACAAAATGTGGAGACTGGTAGAATTGATAGAGTCAAAGAAAAGGGGTAAATTAGTTTACATTATCATAAAAGTAGGCTTATGGTCTACAGGTGCACAGAGAATACAAATTCAAAGTGTAAAATGTGACTAATCCACATCCTCAGTGCTGCTGTCATCATCTCCACTGTTTATATCAAGAGCTTCCTCTACAGCCTGTGTAATATTCTGACAATTACAACATTTGCACAAGTCTGTACATGATGACTTTGATGAAACGCACGAGCACAGACCTGAATAACAGTTATCTACTTTACAGGCGCACTGAACTAATTCTAACAGTTTGTCAGGGGCTGCACTCTGAATAATCCACATAATCCTTAACACACCATCAATTAAAATTCCACCCATGACCCTCTGGTCCTGAGGCCTCTATTTTACATTTCAGAGAACTCTTATAAATAGCAGCCTCATAATTACACCGTTTGCTATGTTGGATTAGCACATCTTTTGTTGGAGGCAAATTCTTATCAGATGAAGATGATAAACAAAACAGCTTATACCTAGCTTCAGTGATGTCTGGTGGCAGTTGTTCATACAGTCTACACACAAATGACTCCAGACCCTGGGCTGTTAACGTGAACAATTCAAAACTACTTCCTATCTCTCGGAATACATCAAGGTACTGATCTGAAGAAGTAGCAATGTTCAACGCCTGCGTTTTCCCCTTTACTGAAGAAAGCACTGGTAGAATCACATCCTGTAAAAGTGTGAATCCCTATTAGGGCTGAACACACTTTGGGTCCAATTGTGTCAAAAACCAATCGCAAATCCAATCATGCGAGTACGATTTTTTGTACCAGTCAGAAAAAATATTCTGATCTGTGACATGAAGTTATTGATTAAGCCCAGAGCAACGACTGCAACATCCGTGTCAGGACTCCTGATGATAACAGTATCATGATTCCGAGAAGCGTGATTAGCATGTAACAGTAAACGAGTGCCAGCTTCCTCATGATCACAGAACAGATCCTGAACAGCAGTATGTGTCACGATTCCATTTTTCACCTGGATTACATGTCACTGTTCTCTATGTGCAATATAAATCTCAACATCAATTATCAAATTCTGCAAATCAGCCTCAATCTAAGCATAGTATAGATAGTCAATCATCGATTCTTTGTTCTTGCCACTTGACAGGACCTTTTTCCACTGGTTTGGAGTTCTCTGAGAAGATCCATAAATCTGGACTATTTGTGAACCGTCAGCAGCTCGTCTTGGTCGCTCAGTATCTTTAATAATGTTTTCTGGGTATCGGTCAGACACAAAGTCTATGGGATCACACTTGTACTTTTGACCAATACTAATTAAATGCTGTAATATAATATCAGCAAGTTGGCCAAAAGTTTGTGGAATATTGCCAAGGGCCTGTAGTATATCCATTCCATCAACAATTATAACCTCATTCTCGGGCACTGAATCAACCAGACAATTTGTCGATTTTGATTCTAGTAGATGAAGTAAGGCTGCCTTGTTTGTCTTTGGCAATGATCCATCAAAATTGGCTAATGGATAAGACACAGTCCCCAGGGAGTAGGTAAAAATTTCTCTAAGATCCACGTTCCTGGTTTGACTTAAGACTAATAACCTAGAAAACAGTTTCCTGTCACTTTTCAAAACAATCTCTTTACCCGACTTCGTCTGTGTGGCTGTAGTTATTTTCATGTCTGAAAATGTCTTCAACTTAAGGCTTTTGATTGGTTTGCAAATGTTTTCTTCTTTCAGCAAGTCTCTTCTCGATGAATGAAGTCAAAATCGCTTTCCCTTTCTGCTCTGCTTCCAGCAGGTCTCTTCACAGCTTCATCAGCAACAACGGCAGAGATAATACAGACCAAACCATCACGTGTTGTTAAATGGATTGATCATAGTTTCTATGGCTGACATTAGAGCTCTAACATCAGAATTGTCTTTGCTTATTCTGGTTTTGTCAGTATCTTTTCTTGTTCTCATTTCAGTTGTTACACCAGTCATTTCCTCACATCTCCTTGTAAGTGCAGATCTCTCTTGTTGGGCTAATATCCATCGTTGTACAGCTGCATGGTTTAGGGTTATCCCAGGTATTCCTCCTTTGGTTTTTGAGTCCTTGTTACATGTCTGCTTAATTGCTTGGTTATTAGCAATTGAAGAGAAGGGCTGCAAATTTTGTCTCTGAACAGTCCATTGGCCTTTTGCAGAAATTTCATGAAGCCATTGTGGGTGGGAGGTTTTAAGATTTAACATCTCAAGCCAATATGCTGGTAAATATCTTGAATAGTTCATTCTGTCATACGCAAAATACCACGGCATCATCATTTGTACAGATGAAAGGTGAAGCTAACAATGTGACTCCCTTGTTCCTCTGATAAATAGCAAAAGTAGCTGAACCATGGCAATGTAAGAGCTCCAAAAGGCAAATGTAGCACTCTGCTGCGACCTGTTAACCACAAATTCATTGTACTTCTCCCAGGAATATCATTTTGTGTAGAAAGCTGCAGCTGGGCCAGACCTGTTTCGAAATTTAGAATTCTGTCCCATGATGCAGTGTGTCCAAATTTACTGAGAATATTCAGCAGCTGCGAGAATCAGGTTAAGTGACAAACAGTAAGACCAAGGCAAAGGGATTTTGGTGTCTGTCTGTGACCTCTGGAAAACAGGTAAACAATGTCTTGTGCAATAGACAATAACTTCACATCATCTTCCTCAGAAACCTCAACAAAGTTTTCTACTGTAGGAAAATCAGGTGCACCAATACACCAGGCCAGAAAATTGTATAGTTCCGCTGGTACGACTTGTTTTGCTGCACTTCTATTTATACAAGTTGCTGTCGGAGGCCATGGAGAAGTCATTCCTGATGAATCTCTCACAGCTGATTTGATAACTGCACCTGCGTTGTATGTGGTCTGTATGTGATCCTGTGTGTAAAGCTGTAGGTTGGCCTTGTTCTTCACTTTCACTTGCAGTATCATCTGTTTCGGATGACGCAGGCAACTGGTCTACAACTGATGCAGCGGAGAGTGTCTCTATAAGGACCAATTCACTTGTGTTTCTTCTTAATGGAGGAAAAAACTGCAACTGGGGGAAGTCTCTCCTTAGGTGGTACTTCAAGAGGTCAGATCTGTAAAACAAGATGTGTAATTAATTGCCAAATAAGTAATAATCTCAGCTCAAAATGTTCACAAGCTACATTAAAATATATACATTACACATTTATTTATTTGAAATATATTTTATGGAATACTTAAGAATATTTCACTTATATGGATAGAGCCTGGAAAAAAACATGTCGTGCCAAAGGTGTATATATCTAACATTAACAACCTTTTGGAAGTGATCTCACTGCTGAGAATCCAACTGACTCCAAAGTCACCTTCTTAGTAACGTGACGGGACATGCTTCCCGATACATGTTAAATAATGTTTTGTTTGAACTCACAGAAGCAATTCAATCATAATTAATGAGGATTTGCATCAATTTGCACAACTTTTTCATCACCACTCCAGAATGCAAACCTACAACTTTTGCATTACTTATAATTTATATTAAGTTAATATTGTGCTATAGATATGAGTGCAACGGTGCTTCATAACAAGCTCAAGAATATCTTGTGGGAGGAAAAATGATCAGCACTCGGAATACACACTATGCATTACAGGTTGTACATGATATTTATTTAAATAGTTTAAAGTTAAACAATAACTACACAGAGTTAGTGGGCTAATTACATCTTAGATCACACTGGCCGATTAATTGTGAAAAAGTTTCAACCTCAAGGCTACTAATTTCCTACACTCAATCAGGGAATTTTCAAGATTCCCCATTTCCATAGTTTGTGGGGCCTTGGTGGCAATATGTGAACAGGGTTCTCTCTGTAGCCCTACTTGAGTGTTCCTGCATGAAAGTTACTGGAGATCTCCTGCCTTCCACCAATATGACATCTCTCACGTGTGTGAGAGCTGGTCAACATTACTCTCCAAAGGTCGATGGTTTAGTCAAGGTACTCCGTTTCCTCCACCCACATGTAAAATCTTGGCTGCCATCATATAAGTGAAATATTCTTATGTATGGCGTTAAGCAATAAGCAAATAAAAAAATACCAAACAGAGCCCACACTACACAAAAGGTGGGCCTTTTCAGGTATGAAAGCAATCTGGCAATTTCATTGCTGAGAAGCCTGTGCTCAAGCTTAAAATTATATTTCTTTTCTTGGTTCCTAAAGGCCATAAAAATATTTCACTTGTATGACAGCCACCAACATTATTGTGGGAGGAAAGGTGGACAGAGCCCAGAAAATGCATGCTGCTCATATCCCATGAGGATGAAAGGCCTGTCTGAGACAAAATGGTTCAGCAAAATGGATCAAGAGTGACCCTGGTACCATAGAATACCTTTATCTTGACTCGCACTTCTGAAAGAAATAAGTCCATATTATGTCATGCAAAAACATATGCACTTATATTACCTGTAATTGCATATATCAATGTCCTCATGCTGCCTGATCAATTCAACAAACTTCTGGATTAAAGTAGTCATCCTAAATATCTCCTGCTGTTTAATGATCCTCTGCTCAATGATGGTCTCACAAAATATTTTGTAAGACTTCTCATATAGTTGCTTCTTCTCTGGCCAAACATATATGTACAATATAAATTTTACAGTAGAAAAAAATTGGTTCAACAGTATTGTATTACAAACAACAGAAATGTTGTCAGAAATATGATAAACTGAAAAGATGAAGATGTAAAATAAATCAAGTAAAAGGAAAATAACTGCTACAAAAGCATTCATGTTAGTTTAAACGAATAGTTTATCTCCCAAACATGTATACACACAACCAAAACCCAATAAGAAATATAGACCTCTACCCTAACAATTTATTGCTAAGAAAAAATGATGATCTGATCAGAATCCTCTACTGACAGACTTCACTTACCGGGTCCCCCATCTAGCCGACAGATTTATTCGTTAATAGTCATTGAGATAACATACATGTATTAAAATTCATAACCTGAAGATCAGTATACTCACTGTTTTTCCACATCTGCCTTCTAGTGACTTAGACAGTGGTGTATTCTCTGTAACAGCCCCTGTGGTACTTCACTTCGATGGCTACACAGTCTTTGTCCTGAATATGGAGTAATATACTCTCATCACACTTCAGTTCTGCAGCTTCCAATAACTGACCTATATTAAATACATGAAATCTGAATATGTAGCAATGCTTATAATTCAGCCAGTTACTCAAATGTATGGGTTTGACACCAAAATGTTTAATAATGTTTAAGTAGTATTTCAGCTATATGAAAGCAATGTCTAATGGGAGTAAGATAAGTTCCTGGTGACAATGTGTTCTCATCAAAGAAATATCCTACTGTAAACACAGCCTCAGGCATTGGACATCCAAACCTGCATTCTGTTTAACATCACAGGGATAAACAGAATTTGTTAAGAGTCCTACTCTCAAGCTCTACAAGCATTTGTGTACAATAAATGGAAAGCTGAAGTACAAATGCATCAGGCTACTCTCAAGTATAATAATACTTTGGTAGGAGAATTCTCGACCTGGGATTGAACCCACATTTCCATGCAGCTACACAGACAGTAACTATGTGTACATGTAAATAGTTGACACAGAAATACAACGTTGATAAGCCAGGTACCAGGTATATTAGCTTACAGAGAAGTTACATACAAACACAGCACATAAATGACATCTTAGACAATATAATCAGGATGCTGGTGAACATTTATACTTTATAGATAAGGATAGCCTATATATATATGTATAAATACATGTATAAGCTAGGTCTACAGTTAGTTACCAATTTCCTCACCTCCTGTGTTAGTTTCATCCTGGTGAAGTTTATCACGGACTCTTTTGTGTCTTGATGTGACAATTTTTGGAAACTTCTTGCATATGATACAAATGTTGGGCAAAACTGAGAGAGCAGGCCTTGGAGATGCAGTCATCGATCCCCAAGCTGACCGTAGTTTTTGACGTGATGGCCCATGTCGACTCACTTCATATTCGTGACTACCACTTGGTAGTGTCTTCAATGTCCCTTTTTCTCGTCTACTGATGGCAAGCTGTATCGTCTTTTGTCCGCAAACGTCCTGTAGCATGCGTCATGGTATCCAGCATTTGTCGGAATATCAACAGGTTCAACTCCAGGCGTCGACAGCAACGCGCTATGAGATTCAGCACACAAACGTTCAGCTCCCTCAAGCTCTAACCACTGCCTGTCGTAGTTTAGAAAAATTTCCCACTAAACGATTGAATACCACCGCTTTCTCTGCTGTCACAGTGAACATAACATAACAGTGTTCCGCTACAACCGCTGCTTTCCGCCATGCTGCTGTAGCTGTCAGTCAACGACAACGTGACCGGAATTTGACGCTATATTTGTCAGAGCCAATCAGTGAACTAGGATTGTCCCCTTGCGGATTGATACTGACACTGGGTGTTGATAAATTGGTCGTGATCAGGCGAAACACATTCCCCGATTCAGCGCAGATTTTTTAATTAATGACGGATCTTCTTCTGTAGAACTTGAACGATACAACGAACAGCGTATGGCCTAATACGCATTGTCTTTCGTGAGTAAGAGTTTGGGTATTCTAGGTCACGTGCCCTGGCCGTTATATTGGGTTGATAGGAAAAGTTAGGGAAAAATAGGAAAGACATTTCTTCTGAACCCTCAGTCCGACTGATCTGAAATATTGCGTATGTGACAACTGTTGCCTTTGCAAATATTTGGTCAAGTGATGTCATATGAAAACCAAAACTTTGAATTTGAGTCTTGTAAACATGTTACCCGAGGTAATTTGACTTCCTGCTTACGAATCTGATTTTATTTCCTTCCTCCGACGTACACTTTTGTCGCAAAATGCGATCAAATTGTGACAGAAAAGGGCTAAGGCTGTAAAACTCAAGGTCGCTCAGTGGAAAGTGCTATATATGTTCTGTACGCGTACTGAAAATCTTTGAGCTGTCTTAAATACAGGATCTACAAGGCTTCAAGGTTTAACCAAAGGCCGATTTACTATGTTTGGTACATTTAAGTCTGTATGATATATAATGCATGTACAGTGCATTCGTCTTTCGGATGAATGTACAAATACTGAAAGCATCCTACCCGATGTAGTTTGACGTTCTGATCACCAGTGTGGTTTTATTTCTTTTCTGCAATGCTAACTTTTCCAACAAATTGCGATGGAACGCCCGATATTTCTACCGATGTAACGAAATGTATGTAAAAAGGTTTGAACCCCGGAATCGCTGTCCATGACAGCTATATTATTTTTCTTTGGCTTTTGATTTTATTTTGAAAAGGAAAAGGAAAAAAAGGAAAGGGGAAAGACAAACATAACAGAACATTTCATAATATGTAAAAGTGTGATTTCAGATATTTACATGTACGGTACAAAGATATATATTGGGGGTACTAAATTTTCCATTCACTCATGTCAGTCTTGAATCAATTACTTTCCTTCCATTCACAATAGCAGCCATTGTAGTTTTTGATTTGTCCATGTATGGTTGTCTTTTTCTTTGCACCAAATTCCTACAATATCTTACTTGTATTAGTAGTATATAATGTAACTCACGACCATTATTCCTGTCTTTTAACCTGGGTGGTACCGGTGGTACCGGTATGACGTCATAGGGTTTGGCAGCTTGGCAAGTTGTGGCGGGGAAGTACCGTTATGACGTCATGGGGTTTGGCAGGGTGCCAAGTTGCAGGGGTCATACGTTACGCGAGATTATGCGCGCATATAGAGACAGGGCTTATCAATGGGTTACTTGTGCGTACAGAAATATAAAGAATACGGCGTGAAATATCAGCTTTTAGTTGCGATATAAATTTAAATAATAGAAAAAGTATATATAGACACTCGTAATATATATAATTTTTTTCCCAGTATGGATGCAAATGGTAGTGTTATATGCGGACGAGAGGGGATATAATTTGCTGTGTGTATGTACATGTATGTATATAAATTCCTAGCAAATCAGTTAACGGAGGATGAATGTCAGGAGGGCTGATTTTTTTTTCTTTTTTTTTGTTTTACATGAAACGAATAAATCACACACATTAATATGTCGATGAAAACGGGTATAGCTTGGCGTATGTACATGTATGTACATTCTTATCATAAAAATCAAGGGGGGTGCATGTGAGAGGTTGATTTTTTGTTGTTCTTTTTTTTTTTTTACATAAAACGGACAAATCACAAACATTAAACGATACATACATGACTCACATATCATCCTCAGATTTTTGAAAGTCCCTTTCTGAAGACTTGGCTGGTCCTGAAAAGGACCGTTGGAGATGTTGGTGGAGGGGGAGGGCGGTCGGTATTGAATTCCCCACTCCGCCCTACTGACCCCCCTCCGGTTAGGTGTTGGCAGGTGCTAATCCTGTGGCTGCGGCTGGTGCTCTTACATTTGCCACTCGAGCTCCCTCGATTTATTTTTCTGTACACATCTCAGGATGCACGTTGGATACTATAAAATACCGTTGATTCGTTCAACGTGTTTGAAATGTTCCAGTAAATAAAGTAAAAGAAAAAAATTATCGAAAACTATGTGTTTGTTTGTTTGTTTTATGATGTAGCAGTTTATCTTGATAATCGGTCTTGATCTGATTGCTCTTTATTATTATTTATCGTGCGCTAAATAAAAGATTGGTATTGATTTGGATTTATGCATAGCCTACGGCCGGCAGGCTTAGGGAGTGATTAAGGTGCGAAGAGTATTTCCCTCTTGAAACAGGAAAAATCTGTGAGCGACGATCATTGGGAGATAACTCATGCAAAACCTCACTCTGGCGGTTTGTACAAGATCTGTATATATATATATATACGTAGATCGAGAATAGTATAAGACGTATGATACTCTACAATATTTTATTATTATTTCATTGCCTACAGAGGTGATAAGAATCCTAAGATGAAATCGACGGTTTTAGGGTGGAAAGAACTTGTTGATTCAGTAACCGACCTCCAAGCATATAAGGGCGTAGTGGAATCTATGTTTGAAGATCAGCTTGTGAACGAAGGCCGATGTACTATTCTCCGACTATTCACCAAAGACGTTTGTGACCGGCTAGAGAATTCTAATCCGATTCGTAAATTTTATCACCAGGAAGTTATACGGAAATTCATGAGCTTACGGCGCAAGTCAGCCGCTACAATCCATATAAAACCCGAATCAATATCTCTCACGCCCTGGATGCTTTACACATCTCTATCTGTCTGTATCATTTGTACTGCTACTTGTATGTATTTAGTGAAAATGGGTATAAAATAAAACGTACCTGTCCATTATGACTTATCGCCGAGGGAGGAAAAGAGTTCCATTCCATACGAAGACTAAATAAAAGGCGAGCAAAACAAAATCTCAGGATACCATCGCTAAAGTCTTACTACAGTTATATTATGACCCCCATAGTGGAGTAGGTGCTTTATTACGGGCACCACGTCAGCATGATTTACCTGTGTCACGTGATGGTGTAAAGACTTCGTCAGCCGAACAGGAGGCGTATACACTTCATCGTCCAACTCAGCGACTATACGCTCGTAATAGAGTTATTATGGGCGGGATAGACAGTCAGTGGCAAGCTGATTTGGTTGACAGGAGTAGACTAGCCAGGTATAATTCAGCCAACCGTTACCTGCTCACATGCATCGATATTCTTTCTAAGTATGCTTTGGTAGTCCCTGTTCCTACCAAGACAGGTGCTAATCTTATTGAGGCGTTTAAAGCGATTTTCAAGTCCAGACGTAAGCCATTATTTTTACATACTGATGAAGGGACGGAGTTTCTCAACAAGGCATTTCAGGCATTTGTAAAGGAGCATGGGACTTTTTATTTTCACACATTTAATGAAACGAAAGCCTCCGTAGTTGAGAACTTTAAAGGTCGCATGTATAAATATTTCACCGCTAATAACACTCGCCGTTACCTGGATGTTTTACCTGCCTTAACACGGGGTTACAATCGGGCGTATCACCGCAGCATCCGGCCAGCTCCGATTACCGTTACAGCTGACAATCAACATGAAGTTCGGGCTATATTATATAGTTCTAGGAAGTCCTGGTGTAGTCGAGAAGTCTTACCTATCTAACTGGAGTCAAGAAATTTTCCGCCTTGTAGCACGTCATCCTAGGGAACCTGTGGAGTACACATTAGGTGATTTGAATGGAGAAAGACTCTCGGGGACATTTTACGAGACAGAACTCCAAGCCGTCAAAACTACACTTGATACGTACTATCAAGTGGAAAGTGTATTAGATAGCAAAAAGGAACATGTTACTTGGTGGAATGGCAAGACTGGCCAGTTAGTTTTAATTTGTGGGTCCCAGCGAGAGATGTGAAACGTATTTAAAACAGTGGCCTGAGAATTGATTTAACATCGCAACTGACTAGAGACAAATATTTGTTACGCATCCTGCAAGAGCGATTGAACAAGTTTTGATAAGTTTTTGAGGAATAAGACGGAACGGGTTCCCTTGATATTTACCCTGCGTAATATATTCCTCAGGAGGCCTGACATTACCTCGATTCCTTCTTCCCCGGTACCGACTCAACCTCCAGCTTACCAAAGGCCGAACACAACGCCTAGTATTCGAGATATTAGTACGCGAATTTGGCCCAGCGATATTACCGAGCAAACTAAGAGCAAGGCTGAACTTACTACAGCACCTGTACAGGTGAATTCATCTCAACACACCTCTGTATCTTACGAGCCCCAACGTCGTCAATCTCAGCCGTTTTTCTTCAACTTGACTTTGCCACAAAGCCCATGGATGTACGATGGAGCCACCCATTTACCTGCCCATCAGCGGACCGACAGGAACTGGCAAATTGGTCTTTGTCAAACGTGTTATAGAGCATGGTAGCGAACTTATTCATCCATCTCCCCAGCGTGTAACATGGTGTTACGGTGAATGGCAACCCATGTACACTACCTTACCAAATGTGGAATTTCAAGAAGGAGTACCTAGTCCGCCAACGTTTAATCGATGAACGATGAACTAACTTTAGTAATTGTTGATGATTTAATGGCTGAATTGGACGACCGTGTAACAGCACTATTTACTAAGGGAAGTCCTCATCGTAATATCAGTGTGATCTACGTTGTGCAGAATCTGTTTAACAAAAGCAAAGATCATAGAACGATTAGCTTAAACGCTCATTATTTCGTCGTATTTAAAAACCCTCGAGACTCCTCTCAATTACTACCATTGCCAAAGAAATGGCCCCACGTAAAACACAGTATGTGCAAGAAACCTTTAAAGATGCCACATGCGTACCTTACAGGGTATTTGCATGTCGATTTCAAGCAAACTACACCCGATCATCTCCGTTTGCGTACACATATATTCGCCGACGATGGGATGCAGTTCATAAAAATATTAACTTTCAGGGGGGAATAACTCTCACAGGCATATGCAATAAAACCTCCCGACATATCACTTACCACGTCATTATATAATTAGACAAAAGGCCATGTCAGCACGATTACGTCGCTTCGCACCTTTGCTAAAACTTCTGGTCAAGGGTGACCCGCAGGTGAAGGAGACAATTCTTCGTGGACCTAATGCTGAATTTATCCGCTCTGTATGCGAGGTTTGTAAGAACATTTTAAATGGGAAAATCCCATTAACACCAGCTTAGAAGGCCCGGTTACGTCCGCACAAGACACATATACGTGCGCTAGTAAACAAGGGCACTCCACTTCATCGTAAACGGACCATTATACACAAAGGTGGAATAGCACTTCTCTTTATGGCCATTCCGGCTATTGTCTCTCTTATAGATGGATTGTTTCAGGGCGGAAGTTAAGAAAAAGAAAAAAAAATGTCTCATTTAAAAGAAATGGCCTTAGTTGAGCTTCGTTCGGGACCATCAAGCCCGAGAGAAATTGTTTCAGTGATTTCTTTCATAAGAGAAACAAATAAAGAACGCATCTAAGCCTTACCTGGTGTTGATGAGGAAGCTGCTTTCATAGTGCTACACTGTAAAATGACCAACTCACAACGCGTTTAATGTGTAATTAAACTTCAAACAAGAGTGTTTAATATACATACACATATATTTAAGTATTAGACATTAAGTGTCTAAAATATGGGTCAATACCATAATCCTATCCTCCCCAGGGATTTAATATCTTATGCATAAAAGTGTTTATAAGTTCAACATCAAAAATAAGAGAGCACAGAGAAAAAAAGATGGGCACTGGGGCTATTAACATGTTAGACCCCTTGGCCATAGTGCAGTTAATTTTTAAAAACATTGCTTCAAGTCTATATTCAACAATTTCTCTTTCTTTAACTGCCTCGATATCAATAGGTAGTAAGTACCTAACTCCAATTACATAAATCTTCAGGAGTTTTACGGTGTATGGGAGATAACTCTTGTAGAATGCAATCCTGCATGTATGAATCAGTGAGTTACCTCCCTCTTTTAGAATATACCGACCGTTCCATATATTGTGCACATCTTTGTTTAAGTTTTACCTTGTCCTTAACAATTTTTCAGTCATGTCACGACCAGGAGTTCTTTGAATACATGTACACTGTGTCTTCTTGTAACAGTCCATGCCGTCCCTGGAACATCATGCCGAAGGCACCAATCATGATACCCCACCTAGTACTTACAGATACACAGGGCCAGTCAAACCTTGCACCTTGCTCTTTGCTCTGTCACAAACGATGCAACAACAAGTATCATTTTGAAGTCATTGGTATAACTCGACCTGGGATTGATCCCGGGTCTCCTGACCTCGATCCGAACGATCTACACACTAGGCCAGCCACGCGCTGATTGGTAGGCATGTATTCCGGGGATTTACAAATTGGGAAGAAATGTAATTCCTTGCTCCGTTTTTTCATTTTTTCTGCTCGTTGGGTGGCATCATGTTGTAGAGCAGACTTCAAAGTTTCACTCCAGGTGCATGATTTTTGGACATGGAAAAGGATGCACACTTGGCAAAAGGAGTGATAAATCAGGTTTCGCTGACCTCTTACTGGGTGGATTTCACCACGATCAGCTGTTTGCAAACTTTCCAAAAAATTCCATCGGTCAACCCCCTATCAGGAATTTCACTGGAGTTTTCCCAGTGGACAAGGACCAAACGTTAGCATGTACGTAAAGCTAAATAGGAAATTAATTGTGAATTATAGCCAGACTGTTAGGGCTAATGATGGTTATGTTGTACGTACGATTCGAAGGCCTCGTACGAGCGGGTCTTTTAACATTGAGTAGTACAACATTCAGTTTTCGATCGACACAGTAAATTCTTCTCACACGTTGCCGTCTTTGGGAAAGTTCAGCAGACATGATGCAACGGGGTTTTTCTTATACTAGGCCTACAATAGAGAGTCAGCTGCATTATGTCATGACACGTTTGACTTCCTTGGCCAGTCAAAGTAAATGGATACATTCACCACATCGGGTGTACCCCACCACCCCGTTACTCTTTACAAGTGCTTGCGGTGAGGGAAATTGTGACGTCAATGATGACGTCACAGAAAGATGGAACAGTTATAACACTTGTGTGGGACATCCGGTTCACTTATTTGGCAACATTAATAATTATGATTGGCCGAATTGACAATTCTTGATTGACAGGTTGGAAACGCCCCAAAACCATATTTCGGATGCTTCTCTTCACACGTTGTTCATCATTGGCTCGCCAGTGAATGGTAACACGCATCACGTGTAATTTATTACGCGGTCTCCAAAAGCCGTTGAACAACAGCTTCTGTCAGTTTATTTCTTTATTTTTTTTAACAATTTCAAATTAGACCCCTGTTGTACTCCACAAATCTAGGTGGAACACAAACTGCATGTATTTATTTGATAACGCCGATCTCAAACAGTTTTACTTCATTTGATGGCTATCGGGTATACTGTAAGGGAAAACAGGAAGGCCTGGAGAAAATCACTGCCCTCGGCAGGTAACTGGCAAACTTCCTGAATCAAAAACTTCGGTTAAAAAAGCCAATACCGGAATCGAACACGATTCTTATATAAAGGCTAGTCGCAGCATACTAGCGTTTTGTTTTGTTTGTTTTTTGTTTGTTTTTTTTGGTTTTTGGTTTTTGGTTTTTGTTGGGACGGAAAACGCCAATAGAAATCAACTGATGCAGCCAAGCCTCTTTTCTATACGTGCGAAGGTTTAGAAAGCTGTTCACGAGTAATTGAATCCATTGATACATAGTTTACTGACCACTTGCTGGTTTTCCAGCCGGACATGGGACGTGGCGGGAGGGTTAGCGTATTGGTGGGTTCGAATCATAGCACAGCCACAACAAGGGGGTGAGTCCAATCACAGGATAATTCATCCGGTATTAAGCACTTCGGACCCTAACATCATTTTTTATCTGCCATTCAATTTACTGAAGGAAGCCAGAACTATATCTACTTTCTTTCTCGGCTTTCTTTACGGGTGTCGATCAGTTATTAACTCGTTTGACTGAGTCTTCACGGCGTGATCAAGAATCCATATATATGGTGTTTAAGTTTCAGGATTGGGGAAACCAGAGTGCTGGTTGGTGGTGGTGCCAGAGAAGGGGGGTCGCTTTTCCCTATCATACCCTCCCGAGAAGTGCCGTGGCTGGACTTGAATCTCCGACCTTATATTTGAATGTAATCCCCTCTCTGGTATAGATAAATAAGACAGTATATCAATTCGTTAAGTCAGACAGTAACTCAAAGGCAATCCACAAAGCCACTAATTAAAATACAGATGACACACTAAGACGTCAAATATGAATTTGCTTTCAAGATAAGTTTATTCAGAGAAAGGGAAGTTTCAGAAAATACCAGGTGAATAATACACGTAATCTAAAGGGTAAAAATATATAGACTGCATTGTAATCATGCATGTGCGAGAGGACTTGATCGCTTAAATTTATTTCTTTGTTTCATTGGTGTTTTACACCGGACTCGAGACTATTTCACTTATATGACGGTGGCCAGCATTATGGTGGGAGGAAACCGGACAGAGCCCGGCCGAGACCCATGATCATCCGCGGGTTTCTGGCAGATCTTTCCAGGCCGGAGAGAAAGCCAACAAGAGCTGTGCTTGAACTCACAGCGACCGCTTTGGTGGGAGGCTTCGGTTTGTTGCGCACGGATAGCGCGCTAACCGACTGAGCCAAGGAACCCCTGAAGTCTTACAGGAATTCTATATGATAAATTCGTGAAGGGAGAAATCAATATGAATCTTCTTGGAGAACTTGAACTACGAATATGGTGGTAATTAGTGAATAATCATCGCGATTCACTACTGCTATCATCGGCGCCACCAGTCCCACCGGACCCACCAGTTCCACCAGTGCCTGGATCTGAAAAAGACAAAAAGAGACAATGCGTAAATGATCGCTTGCTAGTTTATTGCTGCTCGAGAGAAATGCTGTTAACAACAAGTCGTTGTTCAATCGTGTGAAAACATCGACTTAAAACACCATCGCTTTTGCCTGATGGTGGAAAATGGCTGACAGGAATCGATGCCTTTGCTACTTTGCAGATAGATTGATGGTTCAAACATTCCACCGTATAACACCTCGGTCTCTATTTACATTTTAACCCCTGTAAAATATGACACAGAAGACCAGTCCACTATTCTACAAAGACGTCGTAGACTAAGTTGATTGTAACTACCGTGACAGCCCATCTTAAAGAGATAGGTAGCCATATTAGTTACAATGAACTTAGCCTACGATTGTTTTGTGTAACAAGGTCCAGGTTTGGAATCGGTACGGAATGGTCTTTTAGATGATGCGTGTGTTATTTAAAGGTCCTGTGTTGCTTTAGAGCCTGCATTTGATTTAACCAGGCTGCATTTCTGACAACTTTAAGCTAGTAACTAGTTATTCCTCAATGTTAAATTTTCGCCCATTCCAGAGGACGAGACCGGCGGGATTGGCAGCTGCAGTGGTAATGGATATGAGGATAGTAGCCAATCTTGATAAATATTCAGTGAGCCCGCCCGATTTTATATCATTTTTTGTTATTTTACCCGATTACAAAATTGTATGGATTAGTTTAATTTTTAACCTCGTTCTTGGCGTCATGGTCTGTTTTTGCACTTGCGTACCTTCGACACAAATCCGTGGCAGTTACATGCAGTGCTGATACGTGGGTACCAGTGCAGTTTATTCGTCAGTATCCGTAATATAATAATTTTATCGCACCAAGGGTGTCACTGAGTGCAACATCAGGAATTGCTGAACCCCAAGTGAAATGGTTTTATCCAATGAGGAGATGAGAAATGTACATGAGGTATAATACTAGGTCAGTACCCTAATGAGTAAAGTGCTAACATGTAACAATCGCAGTGAGACAACTAAAAAGAAAATGCCTTTTCCCACAGCTGTGTGCCCGGCGGGTGGGGCAGAAATGACGACAATCGCCATATGTAAAATTAATGATGTCCCAGAATCTTGAGAGGGTATTAGGGATTATGCGCTTCCTCAGCCTGTTAAAGGTTTCGAGCCTGTCTTATCCTCCCCGGCTGATTTGGAGTGTGTATACACTTTAGATGTTGAGCCTTTCCCACTCATTGCCATATCTACGACTGACCTCTGCTTTGTAGCTGTGAGCACCTGCGTTTCAGGTAAAAATTGTTTTTCATCCCTGTGCGTTACACATGTCTATATATTTTGCCTAAATATGGTGATTTCTTTTTGTGTGTGATTTATTTCATTGTTGTTTAACGATATACTCAAATTTATGGGTTGAGGAAAACAGATTAACCACCTCTAGGCACTAATCCCATACAATATGACCGTCTGCTTTAAACATGTGGTTCTGACGTGACACTTGTATATCCCGTACTCTTGTACACTGAGAGAAAAGAGTCAACAGACTAAAAAGTTTTCTAAAAGAGTTTTCCAGTAAAACTATTTTAACTCAGAAGAGACATATGACCAGATATGTTCAGTCAATGAAGATTCCTGTTATTATTTTAACACTGACTCATAAATGATCGACCAGTTCTTTGATTGTTCTCGTAAGTCACCCAAACAATGAGAGGAGTTTTCAATGACTTAGTTGATCTAGTCATATGGCTCAGTATTATTTTTAGTTGAATTAACTTAACTGGAAAACTCATATTTTTCAGTCTGTTGACTCTTTCCTTTCTGTGGACCTGGGCGACAGTTACCCACATCTCAACAACGATTCCTGTTAGCATGTGCCCTGGATATCGCTCAAACCGTTATTAATTTGGTGCTAGAGTAAAGCTAAGTAGCAAAGGCATCGATTCCTGTCAGCCATTTTCCAGCATTAGGCCAAAACGACGGTGTTTTAAGTCGATGTTTTCACACGATCGAACAACGACTGGTTGTTGACAGTATTTCTCTCTCGAGCAGCAATAAACTAGCAAGCGATAATTTACGGATTTTCTCTTTTTGTCTTTTTCAGATCCAGGCACTGGTGGAACTGGTGGGTCCGGTGAGACTGGTGGCGCCGATGATAGCAGTAGTGAATCGCGATGATTATTCACTAATTACCACCATATTCGTAGTTCAGGTTCTCCAAGAAGATTCATATTGATTTCTCCCTTCACGAATTTATCATATAATATTCTTGTAAGACTTCAGGGGTTCCTTGGCTCAGTCGGTTAGTGTGTTATCGCAGCGCAACAAACCGAAGCCACCAAAGGGGTCGCTGTGAGTTCAAGCACAGCTCATGCTGGCTTCCTCTCCTGCGTGGAAGGATCTGCCAGCAACAAGCGGATGGTCCTGGATTTCCGCCGGGCTCTGTCCGGTTTCCTCCCACCATAATGCTGGCCACCGTCATATAAGTGAAATACTCTTGAGTACGGCGTAAAACACCAATCGAAAAAACAAATAAATTTAAGAGATCAAGTCCTCTCGCACATGCATGATTACAATGCAGTCTTTACATTTTTACCCTTTAGATTACGTGTATTATTCACCTGGTATTTTCTGAAACTTCCCTTTCTCTGAATAAACTTATCTTGAAAGCATATTCATATTTGATGTCTTAGTGTGTAATCTGCATTTTGACTAGTGGCTTTGTGGATTGCTTTTGAGTTACTGTCTGACTTAGCGAATTGATGTACTAATTTATTTATCTATACCAGAGAGCGGATTACATTCAAATATGAGGTCGGAGATTCAAGCCCAACCGTGGCACTTCTCGGGAGGATACTATAGGGAAAAGCAACCCCCCCCCCCCTCCCCGGCACCACCACCAAGCAGCACTCTGGTTTCCCGAATTGTTAAACTTAAACACCGTATATATGAATTCTTGATCACGCCGTGAAGACTCAGTCAAACAAATTAATAACTGATCGACACCCGTAAAGAAAGCCGAGAAAGAAAGTAGGTATAGTTCTGACTACCTTCAGTTAATTCAATGGTACATAAAAAATGAAGTCACCGGATGAATTATCCTGTGATTGGAATCAACACCTCATTGTGGCTGTGCTATGATTCGAACCCATCAATCCCAACCCCAACCCCCCAGGTCCCCCGTCCGGCTGGAAAACCAGCAAGTCGTCAGTAAACTGTATGTATCAATGGATTCAGTTACGGGTGAAACGCTGTCTAAACCTTCTCACGTGTAGAAACAAGGCTTGGCTGGATCAGATGATAAAACGGTGGTATGGGGGAAGAGGGATTAGTTTGTATTGGCGTTTTCGGTCCCACTGGGGCGATGCACGCCGAAAAAAATCAAAAAACACAAAAAAGGAAACAAACACCCCCCCCCCCAAAAAAAAAACCCTGGTATACTGCGACAAGCTTTTATATATGAAGAGTGTTCGCTTAGGGCAGTGATTTTCTCCAAGTTTTCCTGTTTTCCCTTACCGTATACCTGACAGCCGTCAAATGAACTAGAACTTTTCGAGAACGGCGTTATCACCAGTCAAATAAATACATGCAGTTTGTTTTCCACCTAGATTTGTGGAGTACAACAGGGGTCTATTTCGAGATTGTTGAATAACCAAACAAACCAAAAAACCAACAAAAAAAAAAAATGAAAGAAGCTGTTGTTCAACGGCTTTTGGAGACCGCGTAATAATTTACACGTGATGCGTGTTACCATTCACTGACGAGCCAATGATGAACAACTTGCGAAGAGAAGCATCCGAAATATGTTTTTAGGGCGTTTCCAAACGAATTGTCAATTCGGCCAATCATAATTATTAATGTTGCAAATAAGTGAACCGGATGTCCCACACAACTGTTACAAGTGTTACACGTCATCATTGACGTCACAACTCCTTTCAACACAAGCAATTGAATAAAAAGTAACGGGGTGGTGGGGGACACCCGATGTGGTGGATCTATCCATTTGCTTTGATAGGCCATGGAAGTCAAACGTGTCATGACATAATGCAGCTGACTCTCTATTGTAGGCCTAGTATAAGAAAAACCCCGTTGCATCATGTCTGCTGAACTTTCCCAAAGACGGCAACGTGTGAGAAGAATTTACTGTGTCGATCGAAAACTGAATGTTGTACTACTCAATGTTAAAAGACCCGCTCGTACGAGGCCTTCGAATCGTACGTACAACATAACCATCATTAGCCCTAACAGTCTGGCTATAATTCACAATTAATTTCCTATTTAGCTTTACTTACATGCTAACGTTTGGTCCTTGTCCACTGGGAAAACTCCAGTGAAATTCCTGATAGGGGGTTGACCGATGGAGTATTTTGGAAAGTTTGCAAATAGCTGATCGTGGTGAAATGTACCCAGTGAGAGGTCAGCGAACCATGATTTATCACTCCTTTTGCCAAGTGTGCATCCTTTTCCATGTCCAAAAATCATGCAAATTTATACCTGGAGTGAAGCTTTGAAATCTGCTCTACAAAGTGACCCCACCCAACGAGCAGAAAAAATGAAAAAAACAGGAGCAAGGAATTGCATTCCTTCCCAATTTGTAAATCCTCAGAATATAGGCCTACCAATCAGCGCGTGGTTGGCCTAGTGTGTAGATCGTTCGGATCGAGGTCAGGGGATCCGGGATCAATCCCAGGTCGTGTTATATCGATGACTTCAGAATTATACTTGTTGCTGCATCGTTTGTGACAGAGCAAGGAGCAAGGTGCAAGGTTTGACTGACTGTAAGTACTAGGTGGGGTATCATGATTTGTGCCTTCGGCATGATTTTCCAGGGACGGCATGGACTGCTACAAAAAGACACAGTGTACATGTATTCAAAGGATTCTTGGTCGTGATATGACTGAAAAATTGATAAGGACAAGGTAAAACTTAAACACATATGTACACAATGTATATGGCGGTCGGCATATTCTAAAAGAGGGAGGTAACTCACTGATTCACACATGCAGGATTGCACGATAGAAGAGTTATCTCCCATCCATCGTAAAGCTCTGGAAGATTTATGTGGCCTATACTTACTACCTATCCTCGATTTTCTTTTTTCAATCTTTCACAAAAAAATAGAATGAAAGTTTACATCCACTCCTCTGACTCCTTCAGTTATTTATAGGGTTTTTTTTAAAAGGATCTCGGGTAGTTCAAATACATTAAACGTTGAGATATGCTTTTAATATTTTCTGATATTGAGGCAGTTAAAGAAAGAGAATTTGTTGAATATAGACTTGAAGCAATGTTTTTAAAAATTAGCTGCACTAGGGTCAAGGGGCCTAACATTTTAACAGTCCCAGTACCGATCTTTATTTTCTCTGTGCACTGTAATTTTTGATGTTAAACTTATAAACACTTTTATGCATAAGATATTAAATCCCTGGTGACCATAGTATTATGGTATGGACCTATCTTTTATACACTTAATGTCCAATACTTAAATATATGTGTATGTATATTAAACACTCTTGTTTGAAGTTTAATTACACATTAAACGCGTTGTGAGTTGGCAGTTTTACAGTGTAGCACCATGAAAGCAGCTTCCATATCAACACAAAAATTCACAAAACACAAAATTCTTAGATTCGTTCTTTATTTGTTTCTCTTATGAAAGAAATCACTGAAACAATTTCACTCAGGGCTGGTGGTCACGAATGAAGTTCAACTAAGGCCATTTCTTTCATATGAGACATTTTTTTTCTTTTTCTTAACTTCCACCCTTAAACAATCCACCTATAAGAGAGACAATAGCCGGAATGGCCATAAAGAGGCGTGCTATTCCACCTTTGTGTATAATGGTCCGTTTACGATGAAGCGGAGTGCTCTTGTTTACTTGCGCACGTAGATGTGTCTTGTGCGGACGTAACCGGGCCTTCTGAGCTGGTGTTAATGGGATTTTCCCATTTAAAATGTTCTTACAAACCTCGCATACACAGCGGATAAATTCAGCATTAGATCCACGAAGAATTGTCTCCTTCACCTGCAGGCCACCCTTGACCAGAAGTTTTAGCAAAGGTGCGAAGCGACGTGAGCGTGCTGACATGGTCTTTTGTCTAATTACATAATGAGGTGGTAAGTGATATGTCGGGAGGTTTTATTGCATATGCCTGTGAGAGTTATTCCCCCCTGAAAGTTAATATTTTTATGACTTGGGGAGGTTGACAAACTCCATCCCATCGTCGGCGAATATATGTGTACGCAAACGGAGATGATCGGGTGTAGTTTGCTTGAAATCGACATGCAAATACCCGTAAGATTCGGATGTGGCATCTTTAAAGGCTTCTTGCACGTGTTTTACCTAGGGCCATTTCTTTGGCAATGGTAGTAATTTGAGAGGAGTCTCAAAGAGGGTTTTTAAATATGACCAAATAATGAGCGTTTAAGCTAATCGTTCTATGATCTTTGTTTTGTTAAAATCACACTAATATTACGATGATGACTTCCCTTAGTAAATAGTGCTGTTACACGGTCGTCCAATTCAGCCATTAAATCATCAACAATTACTAAAGTTCGTTCATCCGGATTAAACGTTATCGGACTAGGTACTCCTTCTTGAAATTCCACATTTGGTAAGGTAGTGTACATGGGTTTCCATTCATCGTAACACCACACTTCACGCTGGGGAGATGGATGAATAAGTGCGCTAGCTTGCTCTATAACACGTTTGACACAGACCGATTTGTCACTTCCTGTCGGTCCGCTGACAAGGCAGGAAAATTGGTGGCTCCATCGTACATCCATGGGCTCAGTGGCAAAGTCAAGTTGAAGAAAAATGGCTGAGTTTGACCAGGTTGGGGTTGATAAGATACAGAGATGTGTTGAGATGAATTCTCCTGGGCAGGTGGGCTCGTAGGGCCAGAATTTACGGTACTGTGCTGAGATGAATTCACCTGTACAGGTGCTGTAGTAAGTTCAGCCTTGCTCTTAGCTTCCTCGGTAATATCGCTGGGCCAAATTCGCCTATTTATATCTCGAATACTTGGCGCTGTGTTCGGCCTTTGGTAAGCTGGAGGTTGAGCAGGTAACGATGAAAAAGGAATCGAGGTAATGTCAGGCCTCATGTGCAATCTATTACGCCTGCTAAATACCAAGGAAAACCGTTCCGTCTTATTCCTCAGTAACCTGTCAATTAGCGTCTTGTTCAATCGCTCTTGCGGGATGCGTAACAAATATTTGTCTTCAATCAGTTGCGATGTTAAATCAATTCCCAGGCCACCTATTAACAATCCAATAAACAACAATACGACCCCTGCAGTTATAGTGATGCCTGTATTCTCACGCAGACTTCGCACAAAGGCATCCACACTTAGGCATCGTGATAGGGGACTGAGCACAGATAGGATGAAGACTGTTTTAAATACGTTTCACATCTCTCGCTGGGACCCACGAATTAAAACTAACTGGCCACTCTCGCCATTTCACCAAGTAATTCGTTTTGTCATGTTCCTTTTTTGCTATCTGATACACTCTCCACTTGATTGGACGTATCAAATGTAGTTTTGACGGGTTGGAGTTCTGTGCCGTAAAATGTTCCCGAGAGTCTTTCTCCATTCAAATCAGCCAATGTATACACCACAGGTTCCCTAGAATGACGTGCTACAAGGCGGAAAATTTCTCAATTCCAGTTAGATAGGTAAGACTTCTCAAAAGTTCTCTTGACTTTAATAATGCGAACGAGATCTCCTATTTTATACCGATAAATTCGCCGACTACACCAGGACTTCCTAGAGCTATATAATACAGCCCGAACTTCATGTTGATTGTCAGCTGTAACGGTAATCGGAGCTCGCAGGATGCTGCGGTGATACGCCCGATTGTAACCCTGTGTTAAGGCAGGTTAAACATCCAGGTAACGTCGAGTGTTATCAGCGGTGAAATATTTATACATGCGACCTTTAAAGGTGCGATTAAACCGCTCAACTACCGAGGCTTTCGTTTCATTAAATGTGTGAAAATAAAAAGTCCCATGCTCCTTTACAAATGCCTGAAATGCCTTGTTGAGAAACTCCGTCCCTTCATCAGTATGTAAAAATAATGGCTTACGTCTGGACTTGAAAATCGCTTTAAACGCCTCAATAAGATTAGCACCTGTCTTGGTAGGAACAGGGACTACCAAAGCATACTTAGAAAGAATATCGATGCATGTGAGCAGGTAACGGTTGGCTGAATTATACCTGGCTAGTCTACTCCTGTCAACCAAATCAGCTTGCCACTGACTGTCTATCCCGCCCATAATAACTCTATTACGAGCGTATAGTCGCTGAGTTGGACGATGAAGTGTATACGCCTCCTGTTCGGCTGACGAAGTCTTTACACCATCACGTGACACAGGTAAATCATGCTGACGTGGTGCCCGTAATAAAGCACCTACTCCACTATGGGGGTCATAATATAACTGTAGTAAGACTTTAGCGATGGTATCCTGAGATTTTGTTTTGCTCGCCTTTTATTTAGTCTTCGTATGGAATGGAACTCTTTTCCTCCCTCGGCGATAAGTCATAATGGACAGGTACGTTTTATTTTATACCCATTTTCACTAAATACATACAAGTAGCAGTACAAATGATACAGACAGATAGAGATGTGTAAAGCATCCAGGGCGTGAGAGATATTGATTCGGGTTTTATATGGATTGTAGCGGCTGACTTGCGCCGTAAGCTCATGAATTTCCGTATAACTTCCTGGTGATAAAATTTACGAATCGGATTAGAATTCTCTAGCCGGTCACAAACGTCTTTGGTGAATAGTCGGAGAATAGTACATCGGCCTTCGTTCACAAGCTGATCTTCAAACATAGATTCCAGTACGCCTTTATATGCTTGGAGGTCGGTTACTGAATCAACAAGTTCTTTCCGCACTAAACCCCTCGATTTCATCTTAGGAGTCTTATCGCCTCTGTAGGCAGTGAAATAATAATGAAATATTGTAGAGTACCATACGTCTTATACTATTCTCGACCTACGTATATATATATATATATATATACAGGTCTTGTACAAACCGCCAGAGTGAGTTTTGGCATGAGTTATGTCCCATTGATCGTCGCTCACAGATTTTCTTGTTTCAAGAGGGAAATACTCTTCGCACCATAATCACTCCCTAAGCCTGCCGGCCGTAGGCTATGCTTAAATTCAAATTGATACCAATCTCTTTTTTAGCGCACCAGAAATAATAATAAACATCAATCAGATCAAGACCGATTATCACGATAAACTGCTACATCATAAAACAAACAAACAAACACATAGTTTTCGATAATTTTTTTCTTTTATTTTATTTACTGGAACATTTCAAACACGCTGAACGAATCAACGGTATTTTATAGTATCCAACGTGCATCGTGGGATGTGTACAGAAAAATAAATCGAGGGAGCTGGAGTGGCAAATGTAAGAGCACCAGCCGCAGCCACAGGAATAGCACCGGCCAACACCTAACCGGAGGGGTGTCAGTAGGGCGGAGTGGGGAATTCAATACCGACCGCCCTCCCCCTCCACCAACATATCCAACGGTCCTTTTCAGGACCAGCCAAGTCTTCCAAAAGAGACTTTCAAAAATCTGAGGATGATATGTGAGTTATGTATGTATCGTTTAATGTCTGTGATTTGTCCGTTTTCTGTAAAAAAAAAAAAAAAAAAAAAACAACTTTGATTTTTATGATAAGAATGTACATACATGTACATACGCCAAGCTATACCCGTTTTCATCGACATATTAATGTGTGTGATTTGTTCGTTTTATGTAAAATAAAAAAAATCAGCCCTCCTGACATTCATCCGCCGTTAACTGGTTTGCTAGGAATTGATATATATACATGTACATACATAGAGCAAATTATACCCCCTTCCATTCGTATATAACACTTCCATTTATATCCATACTGGGGAAAAAATTATATATATTACGAGTGTCTATATATATTTTTTCTATTATTTAAATTTATACCCCAACGAAAAGCTGATATTTCACGCCGTATTCTTTATATTTCTGTACACACAAGTAACCCATTCATAGCCCTGTCTCTATGTGCTGGCATAATCTCGTGTACTGTATGACCCTGAAACTTGGCTCCCTGCCAAACCCTATGCCGTCTTAACGGTACATCCCCTTCCCCAACTTGCCAAGCTGCAAAACCCTATGATGTCATAGCGGTACTACCGGTATCATCGGTACCACCCAGGTTAAAAGACAGGAATAATGGTCGTGAGTTACATTATATACTATTACCACAAGTAAGATATTGTAGGAATTTGGTGCAAAGAAAAAGACAACCATACCTGGATAATTCAAAAACTACAATGGCTGCTATTGTAAACGGAAGGAAAGTAATTCATTCAAGACTGATATGAGTGACTGTAAAATCTGGTACCCCCAATAAATATCTTTGTACCGTACATGTAAATGTCAGAAATCACACTTTTACATATTATGAAATGTTCTATTATGTTTGTCTTTCCCTTCACAGAAAACTTTTTTATTTAACATGACAGATTTATTAGGATGGGTGTGAATAGTATACCTGCTGCTGTAAAAAATGCAACTCAGGCATAGTTCTTGTAGATGTGACTAAAGCTCTCATGCCCAGAAATGTCCTTTTCAAAATAAAAAAAAAATACTAAAGAAAATAATACAGCTGTCATGGACAGCGATTCCGGGGTCCAAGCCTTTTTACATACAGCGCTTGTATGTGCATATTTGTAACATTTCGTTACATAGGCACAAATGCAGCAGATGTGCAGCCAGATTTACTCCGCAATTTTCAGGATTACTTCTGTAGCAGTTTTCATACCTGAAAATATCGGGCGTTCCATCGCAATTTGTGGCAAAAGTTAGCACTGCAGGAAAGAAACAAAACCACACTGGTGATCAGGACGTCAAACTAAATCGGGTAGCATGCTTTCAGTATTTGTACATTCATCCGAAACACGAATGCATTGTACATGCATTATATATCATATAGATATATAGATAGATAGATTATATATCATATATTTAAACGTACCAAACATAGTAAATCGGCGAAGCCCTGCAGATCTTGTATTTAAGACAACTCAAAGAAATTCAGTACGCGTACAGAACATGTATAGCACTTTCCACTCAACGATCTTGAGTTTTACAGCCTTAACCGTTTTCTATCACAATTTTGCGACAAAAGTATACATCGTAGGAAGGATGACCAGATTCGTTAGCATGACGTCAAACTACCCTGGGTAGCATGTTTACAAGACTCAAATTCAAAGTTTTGGTTTTCATATGACATCACTTGCGGTTCCAGTTATTTGCTCACATATTCCATTCTGTTTCACACCAAATATTTGCAAAGGCAACAGTTGTCACATACGCAATATTTCAGATCAGTCGGACTGAGGGTTCAGAAGAAATGCCTCTCCTATTTTTCCCCAGCTTTTCCTATCAACCCAATATAACGGCCAGGGCACGTCACCTTGAACACCCAAACTTTTACTCACGAAAAACAATGCCTATCACTACCTTCCTAAATTTCACACAGTTCTGCGTTGCCATTTTACCGGTAGAAGTTTTATAATTATGAAATTTGTAAAAGTTGCATTTTTTTTTTTTTACATGAACAACTTCGGGTCCGTTGACGTCATTTCCGGTTATGTAACATTTGTCTACATGCCTGGGGATGATGTTAGGCCATAAGACGGAGTGTATAGCTTCATTGGTTATGAAAATATACCCACTTCTGGTTTTGATGACGTCACTTGCGGTTTCACAACATTTGCATATCTGAATGCAGCGTCCAAAACTGCACCAGAAATTATAAGTAAAAACCAATTTTTCCATCACACGACATGTTTACCCAATAGCCAGCTTGTACAATTTTCATGGCAGAAAGGTTTCGTTAGCATCCTGATTGTACCCAGGCTTTATGCAACTACAGTTTGAATTTCACCTTAGTCACATCTCCCATTGTAGAGGAGATGTTTCAAAGGTTTTTATTAAAATTCAATATGGCCGCCAAGTCACGTGATCCACCTTTCCAAAAGTCTAGGTGGAAAACTTCAGGTCTGTAGCTAAAGCATACTGAAGTTTCATTACCTTTCGACTTACTGCTTTGTCGAGAAACGCGGACAAAATTGTGGAGAGTAATAAGAAATATCGCTATCTGGGACAGGAATGCCGGGGTTCAAAACAATAAGGCCTGTATGTGCATGTCTGTAGCCCTTGGTTACATCGGCGCATATACAGTAGATGTGCATACTTGTGCACTACGAGGTTTCCATGTTTACATCTGTAACAGTTTTCATTCACGTGACCTGGAGGTATCGGTGAAAATTGCGCCTTGTCGCACTCTGATAGCAGTTTGCGGCGTAAGTTTACATCGCAGGAAATAAATATGACCAGATTCGTGATCAGGACGTCAAACGACGTCGCGTAACATGCTTTCAACATTTCTACTTTCATCCTAAACATGAACGCATTGTAGATGAATTATACATATTTATATATGTGCCAAATGTAGTAAATAACATTACTACATGACACTGGTGTGAGTGATAAACAATCTGGCGCGATCTGTCTAATGTCAATTTCTCGACGTCAATCATCTCCGCTCGACCTCCCTAGACACATCTGCGTCACACCACACAGCCAGGAGGCGGTTAGCGTTTAAATCCTTGTGTAATTAGGTCAAGTCGGAGAAAATTTCCACAGCATCTCACCTACTATCCACTCTATTACATATGTACATATGACTAAGTGCCCAAGGGAATGGCAATATATCTTTCATATGAGAGCATAAGTTATTGCTCGAAAATCAATACATAACCAGATACACGGCGTTGAAACTTTCAATACCACCTTACACCGTTTATCACTGAGGCAGTTGGCCGGTCAGTCGCATTCCCGACAATATATCGACCAGCTGGATGATGCTGCACTATGCCCAGTGAGGAAGAGCAATCCCATCTCAGACTTAGCATGTATTTTGTAGGAAATAAGGCAAAAAAACATGGCCTGTGTAACAGCAAGTTTTTACTGCTACCCCTGAATTCACCATCTGCCATGCACATACAGACTGCTCTACTGATTGCTCGGTAGCTGTCAGAAAGCGAACAACTGGACCAGGGCACGTGTAGATAAATATCTATCAATCACCGTGGCCTTGTTACCGTAGAGTAAAGAAGACGAGATTTGCACTAAAACAAAGCTAACTTTTAGAAATGCATGCACAACATACACTGGGTGAGCCAATCGCAACAGCAGTGGAAAGCAGATAATTAAGAGAACATATACATCGTAAATATTCTTCGTAGCCATCCATACATTGTATTACACTATATAGCATGTATATGTAAATGTGCCAAATGTAGTAAATCTGAATTCTTACATTATTTAAAAGCGTGCATGTCCTGTGTTTTCTGACACAAATCACCGATTTTCAGTATACATTCAGCACTTGTATAGTCCATTATACATAGGGATTTTCAACTTTACAGCCGTAACATTTTTCTGTTATGTGACCTGCAAAAATTGGGGAAAATTGCGCTTTTTCGCCCTTTAATCTCATTTTGCGACATAAATATGCATCACAGAAAGAAAATAAGACCGGAATCGTGATCCGGACGTCAAACTGCGTCAGATAGCCTATATACATTTTTTTTTTAGATTGAAATTCTAAAAAAAAACAAAAAACTCAGGTAATACTACTTGCGCTGTGTCAGCTAAAACCTAATTTGCATAAACATTGCATTCTTTCTTGCAAATACTCTACATGGAACGCTTGATAGGCGTGATAAATTTCAAGTCAATCAGAGGCTGGGTTTTGAAGAAAATAACTGTTAAATGATTTAACGTTAACTCAAAATGGTCGCCAGGTCACATGACTGGGGACACCCAAATCTTTACTCATAAGAGCACATGTCTGGGTCTATCACCTAACTAAGTTTCAAGCATTTCTGTTGAGCCTTTTTAGCTGTAGAAGTGTTTCAATTTTGAAAAATGAAAAAATGGCGATGTTTTGGATGCATGTACTATTTTAGGTTTCCTGACGTGACTTCCGGCTATGTAAAAGTTGTCTACTTGCCTTGAGATGATGTTAGGCTTTAAGATTGCGTTTCTAGCTTCATTGGTTAATGAGATATACCCACTTCCAATTTTGATGACGTCACTTCCGGTTTTGCCAAATTTGCATATTCTTAATCAACACCCAAAACTGCATCAGATAGAACTTTTCGCCGGACATCATCTGAAGACGTGTAGAAATTATTAGCAAAAAATGAAATTTGGGGTCACATGACATATTTATCCAATAGCGCACTTGTACAATTTTCAACCAGGAAAGTTCTAGTTCTCAAACTTAACAAGCCTTGGCCTTGTGCAGCTTCTGTTTAAATTTCAGCTCAGTCGCATCAGACGTTCTGGAGAAGAAGATTTCTTCAGGTTTTCACCAAAATTCAAAATGATTGCCAAGTCACGTGACAAAATCTCCACAAAAGGTACGATGCACAACTTCAAGTCATACAGACAAACATGTTAAAATTTCATAAACTTCTAACTAATTGTTTTCTCCAGAAAATTTGGTGAGAACAATGAAAACAAATAATCCAAACAGATAAAACAGGGATTCAAGCCTGAGCCTAAATGGCTTGAATCCCTAATAAAAGTAATAATAATAACGGCAATAACATGGGTTAATGGTAGAATAACATAGGCTGAAGTTTCAAGTTTTTGGAGGTAATGTGAATCAAGTGCAGACGTCGTAACTAAAAAAAAATTGTTTGCTGGCTTTCCAGTCTTCACATGTACATTTAGTTATTTGCACATTGATCATAGCATTGACACTGATGTCGCTGTATAACGGAACAATATCGGTGATAGGGCTGTTATAACTCACCTCACTGACCTTCTCTAACAGATTCGTTCTTATTTCTAGATGAAATGGAAAAATAAATTAGACAAATTGTTTCTTTGCAACCTACATATGTATATACTTCAGCAGCAATGCGTTAGAGCAGGATGTGTTCTTCTTTTTTTTATTGTATATCGATTCCTGAGGACAAAGCCATACACGCTTTTCAAAATATTACACAGAATTTATATGATGCATTCCTACAGTTCTGTGATATCACTAAGGTTTCCACCCTGTGAGTGTTTTCTCCGTTCGTTACATTAATGTATTGTACTCACAATGCAAGTCAGCAAAACGCATTAAATATCTGGAGTTATTTACTGGCTTCTTCATTTAAATCAGTGAATTAATAAGGCTGTGTGCATTTGCATTCACGTATTGCACAGACATGTAAGTCTTGTGATTTTGAGGTTGCGTGAGCGGATGTGTATATGCTTGCCTTACTCTCCATACAGTAGGTTTATCAACTTCAATCAACAGAATATATATCCCCAAAGTTTGGGGCAATGTCACGCCATACCACCATGAGCACTTTTCTCTATAAAGGATAAAAAAAAATCAGTCTGCCTCTGCACGGTTTTTTCGAACCATAATGCTGGCCGCCGTCGTACATGTGCAAGTAAAATATTTTGGAGTACGGCAATATAAACCGGATAAAGAAATAACTAAATAAACATAACATGCCTGTCTTAAATCGCTGCATTGAAAACGGTGTTAAATATCAGTCCATTCAATTAATAAATATACATTGCATTAATCAAAAGGTTACATGCGAAAAGCATGCATCAGTCATTACTGTTAACATTTAGGTACTGATTTAGTGATAAGAACTCATTGGTCACAAGTTAACAAAATGTCAAATTTTCTCTCTGGTCCAATTTACCAGACGGGTAGTTAGCCACGTGAGTATTTGTCGCATCGATGTTTTCGGAGGTGAACAGAATCACCATCGGAGAATAAGTTCCCAACTAGAAGTGAGGTTAAATCAACTGTTTTCCATCTGATTAGGAGACAATTCTGATTTACTTACTACCATTCTCAACCAGAAAGTGGTATAGTGGAATACGTCTGGGGTTATTCCCTAAGGCCTCAACCAGGAGGCCATGATGCGTGATGCAGGATACCTGAGATATCGCAGTTGAGAAAGTAACGCCCCCGTAGGGAAAATCGAACGGATGTTACCACGATGCATGACCTTCGATTGTCATAATAAAGGGGTCTTCGCATATAAAACAGTTTCTCACCTCTTATACCAGAGAGCGTAGGAAGAGGTGACGCGACATCTTGTTTCCCGTTTGTCTCGCCATTCATCCCGCCATCTCCCCCCTGGAAGGCCCAGCAACATCTCTATACATGGACCTGCACTCTCAGTCCTCCCCATATTTTTGTGATTTCTAACGAATCGTAAGCAACAATTGGTCTGCATACATGCAAATTTATACCGATGCCTCTAAGTGCCCTGCTACTGGTAAGGTTGGGGCTTCCATTTCCGTACCAGAATTGCGATATGAAAAAATTCTTAGATTGCCGGATAACCTGTCTGTATATTCAGCAGAACTCTATGCAATTCTAAATGCTCTGCTCTTTCTTTTGGATTTAAGACTATTAAGACCTGTTATGGTCACAGATTCTCTTAGTGCTTTACAGTCAATGACGCCATTTAGGTGGGCAAAATGCTACTCTGTCCTGCACGAAGTAGATTGTCTGTCGTCCTCTCTATTCTTTGCTGGTCTTGACATTTGCTTCGCTTGGGTTCCTGGGCATCCTCGGGTGCCCAGTAATGACCGAGCAGATAGACTAGCCAAACGAGCCCTAAGGCTGCGCGGTGTTACCTCTAATCTCAAACTGACCATATCCGAGGCCCTAAATGAAGTAAAATCATTGTCATTTAAACTATGGCAAACTTAGCGGGACTCCTCAGAGAAGGGCCGTTTTTATCACTCATTTAACCCTGTTGTCAAACTTCATAACAGCCTCCCTTTTTCCTTCTCTAGCAGAAAAGCAGAAATCCTGTGCTTCCGACTTCGGTCAGCACACCTCCCAGTTAATAGCTACTTAAAAAAGATTCAAGGCAAGAGATTCAGGTCTGTGTGATGTTTGTCACACTGAGGAGACCATCCATCATGTTTTACTTGTGTGTCCACAGTACACTGCTCAGAGACAAATCTTCTTTTCTGATCTTGTAGACGTGGGAATTATTGGCCCAACTCTGAGGAGGGGAATTATTTATGTAGGATCCACAGATTTTAGGCTACATCATTGTCGCAGTAGTTCTCTGTGGATTGACTATGGTTGATTAGAGCAGCCTAAATCCCTGAAACACACCCTATTGGCTTGGTGCAAATCATTTCATGGAATGGAGTCGCCATGTAAAAAAATATAAGTGTGTATGTATGACATTCGTATACCGCTGCTATATTGAGATATATTGAGGGACTTTCGAACTCGATACTCGCTTTCACTTCCGCAATTTGTCCATTAGATCATCTGAGAAATCCCGGATCGGTCATACCAAAGACTATAAAAAACTGGTACTGTTACTGCCTCGCTTGGCACTTTGGCAGCATGGACTCGCTCTGTCACAAGAAGACACACTATATGCAAATAGTTCACTTTATTTATTTATTTATTTGAATGGTGTTTTACGCCGTACTCAAGAATATTTCACTTACACAACGGCGGCCAGCAATGAACTCACAGCAGCCGCACTGGTGGGAGGCTTCGGGTCATTGTGCTGCGGTTGCACTGAGCCACGGAGGCCCAAAAAATAGTTCACATCAGTTCATCGACGTGAATGTCCACCGGTGAAAGTCCTCTTATCCCCAAGTGTCCTTCTGCCTACATTTCCATAAGAAAAATACCTCCCTGGGAAAATTTTCCCCATTGTAAATTGTTGCCCTGGTCAAATGAAAAAGGCCAACCGTTCCCTTAGCCAAATGACACCAGGCAAATTGTGAGCCTTGGCCAAATTACACAGGCCAAGAGTTCATCAACCAATGATAATGGCAAATTTTACTTATTTATTTAGTACGTTGGTGTTTCACATCGCGCTCTAGAATATTTTACTTAAACGATGCCGACCAGTATTGTGGTGAGTGGAGGCAGACCACACCCACAAAACCCCACAAACATCCACAGGTTGCTGGCAAACCTTTCCACATATAATCAGAGAGAAAGTCACCATCAGCTGGACTTTAACTCACCTCGACCCTATTGTGAGAGGCTAAATCGATCTCGGAGACCTGGCAAAAGACAAATTCTTGCTCCGGCAAAATGTCCGCATAGCATATCGACCAGCAAGCAAAATGTCTAATGTAGATCGGACGCAGTCGCTTTATCATTATTTCACGCAAAATTGAGGAACATTTAACTTATGCGATGGCGGTCATTTTCATTGGTGGAGGAAGCTGGAAAATTCGGCTTAAACCATCAACTTTGTGGGACGCACAGGCTTGAGCGCCATATTGGCGGGGCACAGGTGGTCCTAATTAACGAACGTTATAAACTGTACAATAGTCTGCACAAGCGTCATCGAGTATTTCCACCAATGCCCAACGAACTGTGAGGACGTGGGAATCTGCAAATTTCCTCCGCAAGGCCGGATTCGAACCGTTATGCTCCCAAGTATCATCCACAAACGTCCACAGGTTGCTGATAGATCTTTCAAGGTATGGCCATAAAGAGAGCCATTCAGAGTTGGGCATGAGCCCTCTTAACGAGCACGTAACTACCGCGGCAACCAGCACTGTAGGCATTGCCGCGTCATGACAGTCACGTGCTCAACGGCTTCGTGAAAGTGGGCCCTTGAACGAAAAGATAACAAAAAGTATAACCAAAGTATGTAAGGTCCATGCAAAGCTCAACGGGCGTAGGCATATGTTTAGGACGGGCTTGGTAACTTTATAAGTTACCTTTCAATCTGGAGTTCTGACGAGGCCGCGGGATACGCCATTTTAGACGAACTGGAAACACGATGTCGCGTCAGCTCTTCCTACGCTCTCAGCATAAGAGGCGAGAAACAGTTTTATGTGCGAATTATGATCCCCTATATTATGACAATCGAAGGTCACGCATCGTGATACCATCCGTTCGATTTCCCCTATGGGGGCGTTACTTTCTCAACTTCGATATCTCAGTTATCCTGCTTCACGCATCGTAGCCTCCTAGTTGAAGCCTTATGGAATAACCTCAGACGTATTCCACTTTACCACTTTCTGGTTGAGAATGGTAGTAAGTATATCAGAATTGTCTCGTTATCAAACAGATGATTTAACCTCACTTCCAGTTGGCAAAGTTGGCTGTTACACGTTGTATGTTTTTTGCCTTATTTCTTACAAAAAACGTGCTGAGATGGGATTGCTCTTTCTCACTGGCCATAGTGCAGCATCATCAAGCTGGCAGATATATTGGCGGGAATGGGAATGACTGGCCAACTGTCTCAGGCATAAACAGTGTAAGGTGGAAACTGTAAGGTGGCTTTGAAACTGTCACAGCCGTGTATCTGGTTATGTATTGATTTTCGAGCAATAACTTATACTGTCATATGAAAGATATAAGTGTTGAGAAAAGGTGTATGGGAATTTGAAGTGAAAATTGACAATGCCTTGGGCACTTAGTGATATATATGTATATAGGTGAGATGCTGAGGAAATTTTCTCCGACTTGACCTAATTACATAAGGATTTAAACACTAAGCGCCTCCCCGCTGTGTGGAGTGACGCAGTTATGTTTAGGGCAGTCGAGCGGCGAAGATGATTGACGTCGGGAAATTGACATTAGGCAGATCGCGCCGGATTGTTAATCACTCACGCCAGTCAGTCTAAAGTATTAGGGAAATAGTTTAAGACGGGATTGGGATTGGAAGGAAAAGAGTGCAAAATAGAACAGTTCAAAATAGCCCAAAGCCATACTATGTGACTTGTAATGTTATTTGAGTCACAACACACTTTCTAATTATATAGAAAAATATAAACTGCAGGTATTAGAAGCGGTTGAATAAAAAGCCTGAGCCAATGAAACGGTCCTGATATTTAGGGTATACATGTACCTTGTCATGTAGGTAGCAGAAAAAGGGCATATAAAAAACTGAAGGTGGAAAAAAGGAATATTTGCTTACCTTCTTCGATGCCATTAATCTTGTTCAGGACAACAGCTGAAAAAAAGACAGACCTTAGTAAAATAACAGTTGGGGTCAGGGTGTAAGTGGATCAGTCTTACTGCATGCTGAAGTAAAATCGTAATTTAATAAACAAAGTTTTGTTGAAATACACATATACATTTATATATGTTCTGCTCTACTGCCTTAATCTGAGATTTGTAGAAACATGTCACCTAAGTAGTCTTAATTGTGAGTGACGATGTAATGATGAAAATCAAACGATGTGGGAACTTGCTACAGCATTAAGTTTAAGGCTAATTCTCTTCAAATATCTGAAATACTTTTCACCGAACTGATGAGAGTGTATGCCAGTTGCAGCGGACATTTGTTAGTGTCTATGCCAATGTCAGATTGGTCATGTTGGTAAGAAGTGCATTTCCGGTACTGAATTTTGTCAAAAAACAAATTCGTTTCGTATTATTGCATCCCCAAGTGGCATTTTCTGAGGATTATTCTTGGCTTTTAGAAATATCACTCTTAAACTTCACAAAATATGCCTAGAAGTGTCATAAATTCACAACTTTGTGGATAACAAAGAATTGTCGCCCTTTTGGAATAATTCAATATCAATTTTCTTCTTTATGAATTTAGATCAAATTTTAGGTATTTTAAAGCAAAAATAGGATACACTTTGGGCCCTTAAAGTCTTTTTAAAATGATGAACCAGTAATATTTAAAACACACCTGACATGCCTAAATTATGCTACATTTACTGTGACGTTGTTGTAGTTAATGTTGTTGTTATTTGGGATTAAGTGATCCTATTAACCTGTCACTGCAAATGTACAACTACATGCAGAACATAAGATCTTGAATCAAAGTAGATCTTAAGGTGAAACTCTGTGACTGTCTACAACATAAATGCAATCTGTACATTATTGACAAGTACAAACCTGATGTGGCTGTCATCTTATTGAAGCCACTGAACTTAATGGGTTGCATAAGTAAATTCTACACTCTGCTAGCTACCTCAAATGGTAATGGTACCCAACAAGTACATGAAAGTCACTATTTACAACTTTGCTTAAACACTTGTTACTGTCATTAAAATCATTAAAAGTTACCATGAAATAGCATGCTAATATGAATTTCTCAGTTCAGCTTTATTTTCAACCTAGATTTGAGATAATGCCCATCATGAGTGAGACCTGAAGAAGTATTTTTCATACTTCCATGAATTAAGCTACACATACACAGGCAACTACAATCAAGACAAACAGACAAATAATAGCTAATGTCCTCTGATAGAAATTAATGAAAACTTCACATAAGAAAGGTTCCTCAAGAGCACTTTGGCACCAACCACAACTTGTACATTACAGGTTTTCAAACTTAGAGGAAGAGGCAGGAAATCAATAATACACAATACTAAAAGAAAGTCCAAGACTTGTGCTTATTAATCATATAAAATGAAAACTTTCCTGTTGTGTCTGTTTTTAAACACCTTTAAACTACTTCATATAGAAGCCACCTTTGAGGCTGTGCTACCATTAGCCAATCAAAATGCTTCTTACACAGGCATTAGTGTCCTTGATAAGTCGATGATGTTGCTGATTAACCATAGCTTTATTTCTCAATGTGAACGAATGTTGACACCATAATGAATTTTTAGTGATTTATAACCAATGACAGCACATTGATAAAATCCAAAGTTTTGCACTTATGTTTATCTTTAAAGCAAGACTCTATCACATCAGTGAAATCTTCAACCCAAGAAGAATATAGGACAGCGTCTGATCCAAAACGAATTTCTCTAGCATGCATTAACCTAGACAACGTTCCATTTGACATTTAGACTACTCCAAATGAAGGCTAAACAGTTAGTTGTCAACAAGATCATCTGTCTCTATCAAATTAAAACCATAAATGAAGTTGTAAAAATGGATCCCATCATTGGACAACGTGTCTTAATGCCAATGTATACAAAAGAAATCAATATTACGTGACTTCTTCAGATATATCCAGTGTACGGGGTTGGGAGAAAAGTTTTTGTGATCGCCTGTGCACCTTGTTGTGCCCGTAGTGGTATTGTCCATGAGGAGAACACTGGGCGTACACGATGACAAAGTTAAGGGGGTTATCGCTCCATTATTTTACCAAAAAAGAAAGCCTC